>JABFEV010001260.1:0-70900 GCA_013618395.1 Fusarium domesticum | reverse complement strand
CCTCTCCAATGATGTACGACATGCGAGAGATCATGCCATGAAAAATGAGGGAAAAATCCAGCGAACCGGTTCCGACAAAGGTCTATTGCAGAATGATTTAGTTTCTGTCAGTCCTCTACATGCACCGTGCCGTGGGAATGCAGGCATCCAGTTCGTCTCGGCCGGCTATCCCCTGGTCGAACAAGTAACTGTGTAGTTGTATTATTTTGTTTGATATATTGCTCTTATCAAAGACCTTTGTCTTCGACTAAAGTGATGTCTCGCCGAGGGAGGGTAAAGTAAACGTGTAGAGCTTCTCGTGAAGCTGTATGACATCATTGACGATGGAGATCGTACCTTGATAACCTTGAACGCTGACCCTAGGCTTGGGTCAGTCCATATTTGCAGTTCATGTAGCTAGACGCAAAAAGCTGCCATCTCGAATCAATGAATGAGCAGCCTCTCGAGATCACATGGCTGACAGTGAATGGACTGATGGCTTTTTTGTAGACCGCATTCTCAGTTCTGCATTTCCCTTCATTTTCCCACACCCCTGCTTGCTGAAGCATGGTATTGAATCACATTCCTTTCTCTACCTGTTACTCCCTTGTAAAATTTTGGAACTTGTGTGCCCTTTTGAGCTAATACATTCCTTAGCTTCTCTTCCTCCGGCTTTAGCTTCCCGTCTGCCACAGACCTAGCACTGTTCCTGCGTAGTGCTTACTAATTGTACCCAACATAACATCATTTTCCGCCCCGTCCGTCCAGCTCCGAACCGAAGCTGAGGACGGGGGTTTGCAGGGGTCTCATTTGGCGGGGCATTGCATTGTAACTGTCGGAGGAGATCACGTCAGTGCTTTGGAAATGCCAGAAACGCCCCATTGTGACATAGGTAGTTAGTTGTATGATGCTCTTGTGCCAAAGCTCCCATGCCCCATAAAGCTACTGTACAAATGTGACATTGACCTGTTGACTTATCGGGAAGGCGATCGGACAATCTCTATACAATTAGAATCTCAAATAGTTCAAAGCATGGAATGGGCTTTACAGATCAAAAAGACAAGTGACAATGCTCTTTGTGAGGTAGATCCTGATACTGGGAGTCCGTTTCTGTCTAAGAGCAACAATCGTCATGGCCCTCGTCGGTTGTATCGAGATTGAGATTTTCGGAGTTTTTGACCGTGCCAACAATCAGCCCAGGTACGTCATACAACCACATTGATAACCCAGCAAAAATATGGAGAAGATGGAGAAGACTATTGACCATCGCTTGTCGAAGATCCGACGAGGTGGGTGTTACTCCACGTGGGGCCAGGCTCGGTCATCGCCGTGCCTTGTACAACTAACTTGTAAGCGGGATGCAAGCCCAGTCACCTTTGAACAATACTGGAAGCATGCATAATATGCATAGAAAACTCGGGGTGAATGTTGTAGTCGCTGGAACCCCAGTGGTTAAATAAACATGCAAGTTTTAGTTTACGTGGTAGATATTGCCTTTGTTATTGCTATTTATCAGGCTTGGTTAATCCCTATCCCGGTACTCCGTAGCCGGCGCTATTATCAAAGCTTGCATCATGGGATAGTGATATGTTGTAGATCCAGCTAGTCTGTCCTTTTGAACCAACTGAAAACAGCGCATAATAAAATTCAGGCTGTTGCCTACTACGGTAGATAAATTGTATCTCGGATCTAAAGGCCAAGAGATTCCCAATAAAAGTCTTTTCGGCTTGGTGATGGTTGCTTTTTTCACTGCCAGACTAATTAGCTAATCTCACTAGTATTCTTCCACATCATGACGCCAGGAAACAAACACTTTGGGGTCAATAGTTCCGCTATGGGGCCCGTTGCAAAGAAAACAAGTAAAGAAAACTCCGCACTTCATTTTTCGAGAGACGAAAAGAAAGATTCCTCCGATCTTTACCAAAAATCTCGATCTGGTTGGGTTTCCTTTGGACAGCTTCATGTTGTCTAGAACACACCGTGATAGCTTCTACTATAGACCAATACAGTAGCAGGGCAATGAAAGAAGAAACATGGACTGGAAACGGGTAAGAATCAGACTCACAAATGCTTGCTAGAGCATCGTCTCCCCCTGTCGTTTCTTCAAGCTTGCCATAATCCCGTCCTCTTTAATCAATAACCTCTGTCGTCAATGTTATAGGGCCACCATCACACCCTGTCATCAGTGAGCGACTTGTACCTGAAGACCTTGATGCAAGGTCACCTCCATCGGGTCAGATTGTCCTACTCGGCCAGAAATGGGACCTATAGCCTTGTATCGTCGTCATCAGAAATACTACCTACCTCGAGCGGTGTGAGATGCTGTCGATGGTTAGGCAGTTACTTGTGAATAGCGTAAGCGTCTAGGATGGTGGCTTCGGGTGAGATGGATAACGCGCACGGAGTAGGATACTATTAAGTCAACGATACGATATAACGCCTGCCGGACCATGTGAGAGCTTAATTTGCTGTCATCGGTATTTGCTGAGCTGTTTGGTTGTATCACGATAGCTACAGACGCTAAAACTGCAGCTTCCATTCTAGTAGTAGTCTGAGGCCTTTTTTTCAGCTCGACAAGCCCTTTCTCCCAACACTTGGTCTGGCCCTATTCGACCCGGCCCGTCAGCATGTGTCGCTGACTGATTCATCATAACATGACTTTCCAGCATATTGACGGTCCAGTATGTGACCTGCAGTGACACATGGCGCATAGCCAAACCCATTGAGGATGTCATCCCGAAGGGGAACGAACAGCAGGCGTGTTGACAGGGGCAAGAAAGCTTCTTTTCGTTTTCCCTTCCATTTACTATAGGTGCGGGACGTTAGAATGGGGCGGGGATTAATGGTTTCGAGATAGTGTCGGTTTTACAGCCAGTCGTCTTGTAGTTGTCTTTGATGTTCATCATCCCTAAAGCGGCCCATTGAACTCCGGGGTAGCTAAATGGTTGATGGAGATAGATGAATGCGGGGGGTTCGTCATTCCTAACCAACGCAATAATACTTTCCATTGATTCTGAAGCATTGGTTGACCTTGCGCATTTCGTATTCTTGTAATCATTCTGACATGATGCCGATTTGCTCTTGTGCATCACAAACACGAAGATATCATGAACAATTTTGGTCGTCGATCGCATCATAGGTATTAGGCCTGTTGCTGGAAATGATCAACGGCACAGTACAGTTTCATTGTTGCTGTTGCTGTTGCTGTTGGGTAATTTGCGCTCTAGTGATGGTTGACATCATCGTAAACGGCAGATAAACAATAGTTGGGCTCCGGGAAAAAAACGTCCCCCTTATTCAACGCCGGGGGTGGTTGAATTTCGGTTGGTTGAATTTCTGTGCGCAACTAACGTCAAAATCACTGCTGCTAATACCTATTGACCTTGGCCTCCCTACAGAACTCCCCTATTTCAAGGATTAACTTAGAGGGGCACGTTGACGCGATAGTAAATTTCACAGCCTGTGATGTGATGACTCCCTTTTCGCAAGCAACTCACCCATTTATTTTCCATACCTACCTACTCTTCATGCCTGTAATTCTCGGCTGCGTCTATGCTGTTTATGCTGCCTAGCTAGGTTGTTGTTATTGTTGGCATAGAAAACGCAGTCAACCCTCTCGTCATGAAGTTTGCAAAAGAGCTTGAGAGAGAAGCTGTGCCTGGTAAGTCGGCCTACCATTCCACCAAACTACCTCGTGAATCACTTTCACTCGGATTAATTCACCCATACTTACGTCACACAGAATGGCGCATCAAGTATCTCAACTACAAAGCCGGCAAGAAATACGTCAAGGCCGTCTCCAGAGCCATCGGCCGCGCAAACGCAACCCCCGGCACCTCGTCTCTTCGAGCCTCTACCTTTCTCCCACCACTCACCCCTCGACAACCTATCGGCAGATCAGCAAAGGCTCCCGGCCGCGAGACAGTGAACCGACCCAACCGCTATACTGCTGGCACGCTACCAGGCACTGCATCCTCAGCCCAGACTGCTGCTGAGTCTTTCCAACCACCACAGAGTCCAGAACATGCTGCCTTGACGGGTTCAGGCGATAATCGCCAGTATGGCAGCTTCGTCACATCACCGCCCCAGCAGTCGCCAGTACCTAGCCTAAAGCCCAGCAATGATTTTGAGCTCCCTGCTCCCGCACTCAAAGTCAACTCTCGAGAGTCAGTCACACCGGCGTCCAAGAGTGCGACCGATACTATAAAGCGAACTCTGCATAAACTCGACCCTAGAAGAACCTCCTCTGCCGACACCGTCCCGACTGCCTCCAAGGTCTCCTCCCCGATGATCAATGACCCTTCCAAGCGACCGACCGAGTCGGGCGTAGACGAACCTCCGACCCAACTCCGCCGCCTATTCACACATACCTCAACTGCGAGAAGCGAGCGCAGAGTAGACATCGGCATGCAGAGCTTTGACCTGGTCAAGGAGAGGGAGCGCGAGTTTTTTGAATTCCTCGACACTGAACTTAACAAGGTCGAAAGCTTCTACAAGTTGAAGGAGGAACAGGCTGGTCAGCGATTGGACATCTTGAGGATCCAACTCCACGAGATGCGCAACCGACGAATCCACGAGATGGCCGAGGAACGGAACCACGAAGAACACCACAATGGCAATCACAGTCATGAGAATGGAATTGACAAGCGAAATGGCTGGGTCAACCCCATCAAGGCCAAAATCTTCCCCCCGGGACCAAACTCCAAGGCTCTTCAAAAGATGGACGCAACCCCCATCCCCAACGGCCTACTGCAAGGCAACGACGCATCGAGGGACTACATCCGCCGACCAGAGGGCAATGATGTCCCATACCGGACTGCCAAGCGGAAGCTGAAGCTGGCCCTCCAAGAATTCTACCGCGGCCTGGAGCTGCTCAAGTCATATGCCCTCCTGAACAGAACCGCATTTCGAAAACTCAACAAAAAGTACGACAAGACCATCAATGCCCGGCCTCCTTACCGCTACCTTAACGAAAAGGTCAACAAAGCATGGTTCGTCAACAGCGAGTTGCTCGAGTGTCATATCCGAACGGTAGAAGACCTATATGCCCGTTACTTCGAGCGCAACAACCACAAACTGGCTGCTGGTAAACTACGCAGCTTGACCAAGAAGCCCGAGGATCAGTCGACCAGCATGTTCCAGAACGGCCTGCTCATCGGTACCGGCGCTGTCTTTGCTGTCCAGGGCTTGATCTACGGTGCTCAGCTCCTTTTTGACGACGACGACCAAGTCCGCGTCCAGACCAGTTTTCTGATGCAAATCTACGGTGGATATTTCCTCATGCTGTTCCTATTTGCATTCTTCTGCGTCGACTGTCTGATCTGGAATCAGAACAAGATCAACTATCCCTTCATTTTTGAATTCGACCAACGTCACCACCTAGACTGGAGGCAACTCGCTCGCTTCCCCAGCTTCTTCTTCCTAGTAATGGGCATGTTCATGTGGGTCAATTTTAGTAGATATGGCTCACCGGACATGTACATCTACTATCCGGTCGTTCTCATCTTCATCACCGCCGTCATTCTCTTCTTTCCTGCTCCTCTCCTGTGGCACAGGAGTCGGAGGTGGTTTGTATACTCTCATGTAAGTCTCACCTACTGGCTATCTCGGGACCAGACTAACACCCTCTGTAGTGGCGTTTGCTTCTCGCTGGCATATACCCTGTCGAGTTTCGAGATTTCTTCCTTGGCGATATCTACTGTTCCCTCACATACGCCACAGCGGTATGTCTAACCAGATCACCCCATCACAACGCACGGCGACTGACTGTGCAATACAGAATATTGAATTGTTCTTTTGTCTCTATGCCAACCAATGGCAGAATCCCTCTCAGTGTAACTCGAGTCACTCCCGTGTTCTCGGTTTTCTGACGGCTCTCCCCCCTATCTGGCGCTTTCTTCAGTGTATGCGTCGATACAAGGACACGCGCAACGTCTTTCCTCACTTGGTCAACGGCGGCAAGTACACGGCGACTATTCTTGCTGCTGTCATGCTGTCCTTGTACAGGATCAACGGCTCTCGGCTTAATCTTGCGCTCTTCATTGCCTTTTCCAGCGTCAACAGTATCTACTGCTGTAAGTCACCACACTATACTCCAAGAACGGGCATCACTGACAATTTCTTGAGCTATCTGGGATCTGTTTATGGACTTTTCTCTTCTTCAACCTTCATCCCGCCACGCTTGTCTTCGCGATATCCTCGCTCTCAAGAGCCGATGGATGTACTATTCCATCATGATCATTGACCCCATCCTCCGTTGCGCCTGGATCTTCTACGCCATCTTTACCCACGATGCCCAGCACTCCACCATTGTCTCCTTCATGGTCGCATTCATGGAAGTCACCCGTCGCGGCATGTGGGCTCTCTTCCGCGTCGAGAATGAGCACTGCTCAAACGTCTCCCAGTACAAGGCCTCTCGCGATGTACCACTGCCCTACCTCATCGAACCTCTCATGACCCGCGCGAGCACAGGCGGTTCTACCGCCGAACCACCGCGGGAGAACACCGCTGAAAGACCCTCCACCGAGGACCCCTCGCGTCACGGAACGGCCACGTCGACAGCTGTCTCCAGTAACGCCATCGAGGAGGGTATGGCGCGTCGTAGAGCAGGCGCCCCAACTCCTCGGCGTAACTTCTCTCGCATCCTCGCCGAGGCGCACAAGCAGGATTTCGAGAAGCGCCGTCGTCCCGAGGTGCAGACCGACGATACTCACTCTGCCGAGCTGGGACAGAGCGATGACGACGACGATGACGACGACGTGGGCGAGGCTGCGGATCTTCTCGAGGTCAGGGAGGCTGAGGAGCTGGCTCGGGAGCCAGGCGCCGGTGCTTCTCGGGGAGTGTGAGAGGATATGTGGGAAGAATTTGAAAGAGATGGAACTGGTTCGGGAACCCCCATATAGACGACTGACTGCTTACACAAACACGGAGCTAAACAAGGCGTTTCATTTTATTACAACTTAGACATACACGAACATATAATTCTAGTATTCTAATTCTCGCAGTCGTTAATCCACTCCTCGTATGCATTCCCAGATTCTAAGACAGCCCAACTCAGAAGTGTTCAAACCCCAGTGTCTAAAGTCTAAATCGCACATTGCTCCCAAATTGCCCAAACGCCCTTTCCATATGTCCTTAATCTAGTGCCACTCGGCATCAACCTTCTCCCAGTGATCCAAGAAACCCTTGAAGTATTTGACGCCCAGACCAGGATCGAGTGCACCGGTGGTGGCGCGTACAGAGTGCATACTCAGCTGGGGCAGGCCGGCATCAGCGGCACGGACACCTATCATGGAGGACAGGGCGGGGCCGATGGTGCCGCCGCTGCGGGAGTCGTTGCGGATCTGGAAGGTCTGGGTACGGCAGCCGGCAAGCTGGGCAACACGCTGGAGGATCGCAGTCGACACGGCATCGGTGGTCATGTGGCCGTTGCTGTCGGCGCAGATGGCGATGCCAACGTTGAGCTCGGGGACGTGCTCCGACATGTACTTCTCGAGGAAGTTAGGATTGCCAGCATGTGTGACGTCGGCGGAGAGGAGGAATGATCTGGCGTACGTCTGGCCGAGAAGACCGGGGCCGTAGGTATCGGGATTGAGAACCTCAACGGCCCGTTCAATGACAAGGGGGAGAAAGTTGCCCCTTGCGCCCTGGCGGAGAAGGGAGCCAATCTCCTCATCGTCAAAGAGGGCAACAAGCTTGATGGTGCCCTCAGTGTCGTCGTCGTTCGCGGCAAGAAGACCAGTCAAGGCAGCCCATGAGCAGAGCTTGTCGTCAATTCGACCAGCAAAGATGAATTCCCTATCCATACCACCAGTCTGAGCAGGCTGAGAGTCATAGAGTTCCAGTTCCCAGTTGACGATTGAGTCCAGAGATTGGATCTTGAGCTCTTTGGCAATCAATTCCACCAGACGAGGCGGCTGGGTGTTGACAAAGGAGCCAGAAGAACCCAAAGGACCGGTGGAGGAGTGACGAGAGCTCTCGAGGCCGATGATGGGGACTGCCTGGGTCTCGGGATTGTTCTGACCCATCATTCCGACACCAAAGTGAGGAGCAAGCGTAGGAACACGAGCAATGGGCCAGTCAAGCTTGACCAGCTTGCTAGTGGTCTTGCCCGTCTCCTCGTCGCGCACAATGACTCTGCCACCAATGCTCAGATCACGGTCCCACCATGTCTGGTTGAGAGCGCCGGCATAAGGAGCGACACCAAGCTGGACGTATCCAGCCTTGACGGGCTTCGTGCTCACGGGCTTGAGCTTGGCGGTGAGAGCATCGATGTGACCACCGATCATGGCGACGCCGTTTCCAGACTTGTACGCCTTTCCGACGGTGAAGGCGATAAGTGAACTTCCATTTCGAGTCACCCAGTATTTGCCGCCCGGTTGCACCTTGTCAGCCCAAGAGTCGCGCATATAGAGCTAGTAGAGTCAGTATGGCGCAGTGCAAAGGAGGGCTTTGTTGTTTACTCACCTCCTTGAAACCAAGCTGGTCAAGCTTGCTCTTGAAATAGTCAACTGTGTGGAAGATTGTGGGGTTTTCGTAGAGAAAGTTGCAGAACGGCTTGGTGAATGCCTCGGGTTCGATATCGGCGACCTGGCACAACCGGCATCCTTGGTCCTCGGAAACATGCCAGTTGACCTGGCCGACCTCATTGGGAGCCAATTTGGCAATACATGACGCACATGCGCGGTTCTCCCTGGTATCACGACCCTCCATATCGGCAAGGACAAAGTTCTTGGACCGTTTGTCCCTGTGGGAACTTTGCTCGGGAAGGCTCGGTATGCTGTTGGAGATGGCAGCTGAGGAGAGTGCTTGTTGGCGCAAGGAGAGCGATGAAGCGCGAGCGCTGAGCATTCCGGGTGTGAGTTTGGTCATTTTTGAAGTTGAAAGTAAGAACAAACTGCAGGAAGGCCAGTTGTTTTTCAGAGGTAACGAAAGAAGGACAAGAACAAGAAATTGGTCGAGTTGATAGCTAAGGAAGAGGAGGACGGTGACGGGATAAATGGCGAGCTTGGAGGTTACGGAGGGTCATCGGACAAGCTTATCAGCAACAGCCTAGACACTTGACAGGCACGTTATCAGTTGGCCGCCTGACCGACCACCCGCCCCTCCTTGTGAGGCACGTGCACTAATTGGAACCTCACTCATGCACAATTCAGGCACAGCATAGCATAATTGCCGAAGGCTTCTGCATCGGTTATCGTTGTGCCTGATCATCCAGTTAAGAATTTACCAGGCAGGCCGTTGACTTACGTTAAAAGGATTGGTGGTAACTATGGTGATTTCTCTTTTGGATCTATAATTTTCTGTTACATGTATTGTTGAATGTTATTATTCCAGTATCATCAATGGGGGAACCAATTCAAACACCAAGAATTGCCATCTTGTTGGAGCCCCATCATTCAATCGAGTTCTCTATAAAATAAACTGATAGATCACTACCTAGGTATTAACTACGTACACAATGGTTGGGGCCTGAAATTCATAGGGTTATTATTTAATTTTTTTTCGTTTAATTTTTTTTACGAAGCAAAGGGCAAACGAGGAAGCTACCGGAAATATCCCTAAGAGTCGTGTGAAGCTTCTTCTCTTGTCATACAGCTCAACAAGTACTGCGCTGTTGCATCTCGCATCCGGACTGAACTACCGGCCACGCCGATTGTAACGTTATACGACATCACAGGCATACGATGGACACACGTGAGTTCCCTTCACAAAAATAAAAGTGTTCTTTCCATTAAACCTTCCATCGCCAATTAATAATGTTAAGCAAACAAGAGTCATTAATCCTATCGTTCCATCGTGTCATTACTGTCCAAGTCACGGACATTCTTTCCTTTCCATCATTCAGGCACTCGACCCTTAAGGGCTGTACTTGCTCCACTCGATTGAAGGAACATCCGTATAGCACTTGGAGTCAATGGCAAACTCATGGCTAGAGTACGAGCCGCGAGGAAGGTCGTTCAGCTTAGCGCACTCGGGAACCAAGCGAATGGGAGCACAGCCTTTGGGGATGTTACGCTGGATCTCATTGTTCTTGTCGATGGTGATACGGGCTTGCTTGATGGTGATAAAGTACTTGCCCTGGTAGTAGGGTAGACTCTCGTTGCATGCAACAAATGTCTCGGGAAGCATGTATGTGTAGGGGTCATCGGGCTTGTTGAGCTGGACACCGGGAGTGCCGGGGCCGAAGTTGAGGCTGGTTGCGAATAGTGTCTCGGACTCATTCTCAGCTTCAAGAGCCAGGCCGGAGGGTGTGAGAGGGGTACCGCCATCGGTGAGGACGGTAGCTAAACCATCATTCCTCTGCTCTTTCGTGCCGTTCTGGTAGAAGATGCGACCATTGTTTTTGATAACACCGACGCTAGAGAGGCCAGCTCCAGTGTGAATGGTTGTGATGAGAAAGTTCTGGATGGGAGGATCGAAGTCCCGCGAAGGATCTGTGACATTGACTCTGAGCTTGAAGCCCTTTGATGACGACCGCTTAGGATATTGAGGGTTCGTCACGACAAGTGGTGAAGCTGAGGCAAGGCCCAGGAGGGCGAGGCAAAATGTTGTTGAGGGGATCATGGTGTGATGGAAGGGACGCAAGATTTGGGATGGGTGTAGAATGTAGGAGTGAGGATGCTTGAGGGCGATTCTGATGAATGTTTGAATAATGCGATGTTCTCAAACGATGGATTGAAGGGACATTCCAGTCCTTAAATGATGCTTTGTCTTGTCGTGAAACCTCGTAATGATGAGTCCAAGTGTAACGAGAGAAGTTGACTTGAGGAAGTGTGTGGCAGGGGGGTGGGGAAAGATGCGGACCTTAAATGGGTCGATCGGCCACTGGAGGCTTTTGACAAACTAAACGTTGGCTCCTTCTTGAACCAGCCTTCCCTAGTCGCCTACTACCGATACACCCACCCTATGGGCGCCGTGGGTGTCTTGGCTACAGTACCAGCCCAGCCACAACTTGGAATGTGAGAGCGGCTCTCGCTCTCACGGCTACCAGTAAATTTTGTTCCACGATGTCTGGCAGGTCTGGAGAAGCCTGGGATTAGGAAGGGGCGGGGGACCAGCGGAAGCGGCGATGTCCAGGCCCATCCATTTCGTCACTGCGGTGGTGGTGCTTGGATAAATTTAGCACAGCCGATGTTTCCGTGAACACCAAAAAGCTACGTCTTAGCTTGGCAAGATGCATCACAACTTTTTTCTCTCATGATGTTTCAAAGGCAAACATCAGCTGTAAATTGAAGATTCGAATGGAAACATGGATGATCATTCATTGAAATCACAGCAATTGGCCAACATTGACGTCAACTCACATTACGATGAGCGCCATCTCCCTACTTCGAAACAAAATCCACGTCCTCTGCTGATCCGTCTCGTAACTCGTTGATCCCCAACGATCAAGAACAGCCTTTGTCGGCAGGCAAAGCAAAAACCAGCGCGGCTGACATCTGAACAGGTCCAGACTCTCATGTGTGCCTTTGCCTAGTGGGGAGAGACCACTTTTTCGTCACTCTTGTTGCAGTAGTCGTTGGTTTCTCCCGCCGGTGAACCCAATTATGTGGATCTTGAAGCATGGATAGTCCGATGGGGACTCCGATCCTATGTAGTCGAGAGACTGAAAAGAGGCTGATGATGATGGACGCTCTCTGGGGTTCATCGGCCTCAGAACGATAGGAAGTCGTAAATGTCGTTATTCTGTGACACTCGAACCATGTGGGTGTTACCTTGGTTTTGTCCAGGCTCACTCGCATGGCCTTGGGTCAACTTCGAATCCACATAGACGTTTCCATGACATGGAAGTTCTTCGGCTGGGATGAATGACGGGTAACCACTTGCTCAACAAACGTCACGAAGATGATCGGTTTCATATCTCCCGAAATGATATCAGAGACGTTCGTGAGCTGCAGGTCCAACTTTCTTGTGGTCGATCGTCAACTCGGCTCATTAGATCATAAGTGTGGTTCGTTGATGCCGACCCCTTATTTCGAAAACGTCACATAACCATTGATTTGGCGAGAATAGGAGCAAACGATCCATATGTCGATCAAAATCCAGCATTTTGCTATTCGTTTGATGACTTTGGCAATCCAGCAGGTTCGTTCGGGAGTCGCCTACGCCTACGAGTCAGGTTGGCTTGGAGGCTTGGAGAACAAGACGCTCCAACCTCCGAATCAGTCCACAACCGTGTAACGTTGGGGGGCCGTTATCTTATCCTTCGCGCCGGTTTGAATCTAATTACTCAGTGACAGGTCTTTGAGTCTTTAAAGTTCGTGGCTGCGAGTTGGTAGTATCTAGGCCGGTTCCTGTGTGTTGAGTGCTCGTCTCCCCGTTCAGTTGATTTGTTGCTACTCATGCAACCGCACAGGTACAGGAACAAGGGCAAGTTGGATAAGCCGTAATTAACCAGTAGCTTATGTAAATGCATGTGATAGTGCTTCGGAAACTGGGCATTGTCTTGCACCAAAGGGCAATCTGTTTGAACATTCTGCAGATGTATTTGTGTACATTTGTCCTGTAAAGGAACGCCAATTCTTGTTATCCAGAATGGTGGGTGACCTAGCCCTTGTAATTATCATGTTAATGCTATTATTGAATCCAACACTCTTTCGTTCCAATATTACAGTTGTCTTGATTTCGTAGTCCGCGAGGTATGACAGTTACATTCTCTGACCTTTGAATTCTCGCATAGGTAGCTAGACTGAGGGTCGCCTATTGCACTTGGCATACTATTAGGTTGTCGATCTAAGCCCAATGATCTTCCGAATGCATGTCCTGAATATGATTACTGAAATGTGTCCTAATTTGAACCATGATTATCAGAATAACTTGTTGTTACCCAATGTTCAAATGACTTACCCGGTAGTGTCCAGTACGTCGTTGGGCTTTAAACTGGGCGGTTTTATACCAGCAAATTTCTCCAGCCCTAGGATTAATGAGATAATGAGAGAACCATTCTGAGACAGTGACTTGTGCGTTGGATTGAGAATTTAGGGAGGATAGGGACATTATGGAACGTCTTCGAGAAAGTGATGAGTTTTGACCACTTGCATGAACATCTTGTTGACAATCAGAAACGACATTCATACGTTAGTCTTTGCCTCTTCCTCTAAACAATAATCTTTAGCATCGTATTTTACTCGAAGGAAGAATGAATTCAGGAATTCGTTTCGATAGGTTGCTTTATATTTCATGCTTTTGTTGTTGAAGTTGAAGTTGAAGCAAAGTGCACACACCACTGGACTGACTATTTACCATACGCTGAACCAATACGGAGCTAACATTTTGTTTCAGACCAGTCTTTCAACCAATATGTAACAAATATCAAGACCGATTGGAATATGGAATCGCAACCCATACCCTGATCGTTGATACATCATCTTGATTCTGTCTCAGTATAATAGTTGTAGTTTCGCATTGTCTTATTCCTATGCCACGGGAGCCTCAATTTTGAAACCCATGCTCATGCTAGCTGAGCTCTTAGCTTGGAGACTCTACGGAATGCTCTGGGTGACGTTCCCGTTCTGGACAGGGCTGATGCACTCTTCGTCGGTCAAGTGCGGGGCAGGTAAGACATGGTGCCCCCACTGTGATGCTTGGTAGGCCTTAACTTCCAGGCTGGTTGGTTCCATGGTTGGTCAACAACAAGTTGTAGGTGGTTCGACGCGGTGTCCCACTGTGATACTCGGTCGGCCTCAACTTCCGAGCTGGTTGGTTGGTTCGTCCTAGGGCCCCCAAGTTAAAAATTACAGTACCAACTCGCGAACGCGTTTCAAGGCCAGGGAGCTGGGCAAGAGCCACTCAGCACCCATAAATTCCAATGGAAGAGGACCTGCTATTACCGAACGAGGGGCCCTGGTGGTGTCCATTTTCGACAGCAACCAGATCCAATGGGAAAGCTTCTGTGTGCCTGCTTCTTTTCTGAAAACTAAAACGCCCCTCATCTTTCTGATCTTATAACTAATACTCGAGCACAACATACGTCCACTCCAGGCCTTTCGCCGCCAGCTATGCCCAACATGCTATCGCTGGATCGGCTTCCCAACGAGGTCCTGCACGGAATAGCCTCGTTCCTCCACAAAAAATACGACCTTGCCGCTCTGTCACGCGTCAACCGACTCTGCCATGATATCGCCAACCCTATTCTCTGGAAGCGCGAGGTCAAATCAGACAGGCCAGGCGCTCTGCACTGGGCCGTCGAGCATCAAGACATCAAATTACTGCGCCGTGCACTCGAAGCCGGCGTCGACCCCTGCCGCATAGCATATACCCATAGACCAAAGCCGCGAATAGAGTCGAGACACAAGTGGTGGAATTATCACAGCTCATACTACGACGACCCCGAATGGCGTCTCGACGACGACGACGAATCTGTTGATTTGGACGTTTCCTACGTATTGCATGACCATTGCGACTGTTTCGAGAGTGGTTGCGATGACGGCATCTTCAGCGACTGTAGATGGGAGGCTATACATGTTGCGGCCAGCAAGGGACGGATCGACATGATTGACTTACTCCTAGAGAAGGGCGCGACCATCGATGCTGCTTCCTGGGGTCTTTGCCTCTGCAGGCCGCATCTCCCCATCGAGGCTTTCAGTGAATCTCGAGCTGTTGAAGAGGATGAATTGGCAGATCTGCACGGCGGAAACTGGACACCTCTACATGTTGCAATCTGCCACAACCAGATAGAAACCGCCAAGTTTTTGCTGAGGCGTGGTGCCTCCAATGTTATCTACCAAGGAATCAATATTGAGCTGGATCTCAACGCATGGCAGGTCGACAACGTCCCCGGCGATGCGAGCCGATTCCGCCTAACAGCAATGCATCACGCCGCCAAGCACGACCAGCCGGAACTGCTCCAGTTTCTTCTTGACGAGAAATACCAGGAGGATGTGGACACCGAGGGCTTGTTCATGGGAACTCCCTTGTTTCAGGGCATCTGGTATGGCCACTGGGACACAACGATCCCGTGGCTACTGAAGAACGGAGCAAATATCGACACTAGACTCATCGAGACCCGGCTGACACCTCTAATGATGGCCTGCTTCTCACGTCGTTTTGACGATGCCGCGAGGCTCCTTGATCTCGGTGCTGACGTCAACACCTTGTCAGTACATTCCTTCAGCATTCTGCATCTTATACTAGGACCTGGTCAAGTGCGGCCTGACGAGTTCGCGGACCCCCTGGATCTACCACGTCATAGGAGCAAAATCACAGAAGCAGAAATTATCACAAGGTTTATTGATCGAGGGTTCAATGTTGATGCTCAAGAGGCACTGTTGGGAATGACTCCATTAATGGTCGCTAGTGCCAGCTGCAACTTATCCGCACTCAAGGCGCTTCTCGATGGTGGCGCCGACGTCAATGCTCTGGATCACGATGGGCTTACGGCGCTGGGACGTCTGGGCGAGGCAGTTGAAGGCTCTGCCGTCACGAGTCTATGTGAGGCTGGTAAGCTGCTGATAGACGCAGGCGCGAAACTGGACTCCATGCAAGACATGACTCCCCTGAATATAATCTGCTCACGGCGTTGTGAGCCCTACTTCAGTCGAGACTGGGACAGCCAGCACGCACAGCTTGCCAAGCTTCTCATCAAGCGTGGCGCTGACCCTAACGAGAAGGGAACGGCTACGAAAGTTCCCTTCACAGAAGCTGTCATGCACGGCAATTTAAGCCTGGCGCAGGCTATACTTGATGGCGGTGGCCGACCAGAGAAGCGGGATGTGGAAGAGTTACTCGAGAAATCTGTGCACGACCCTTATGATGACGGGAAAACGGACTTTGTTCTAGGACTGGATTATCACAAGTACGGCATGACAAGACCATCGGACGCGCTGCTAGTCTGCCTCCTGAATATCGCTTTGCGCGAGCACCTTTGGTCGCGGGCGGCAGACTTGATGAAGGCGGTGCCAACACCGAAATATATGAGGAAGGGGCTGCTTCATCGGTGTCTCTCTGACTCATCGCTAAGATCGGATGACCCCTCAGCGCTTGTTCAAGTATTGCTCGACCAAGGCGAGGACCCCAACGAGCTGTTCCAAGATGAGCCGCCACTTTATCACAGCCTAAGGTCGGGCGTCTGCTGGCGAACAACGCCAGTGCTGATCAACGGCGGCGCAGATGTTCATTTGCCCACCAAAGCCATGCCCGACGGCGCTTTCATGTACACCATTGCCCAGCGTTACCACCCACAGGCGATGCAGATGCTCGCAAAGCATCCCGACATGCTCCAGGACAAGCCAGAGCGATTACACCAAGCATGTTGGGAGTCGGTGTTTCGGTTGGATATCGAAGTGCTCTCAATGCCGCGCGGTAACGAAGATGAGCCGCCCATATTAATGAACTGGAACATAGTCAGGCGCCTGATGGGGGCGGGTCTCAGGACGGATGTCAAGATGATGGACGGGACGGATGTCAAGGAGCTCGTGGAGAAGGCTATACCCAAGACCTATCCCTTGGGGATAGAGGCGCAAAAGGTATTGGATGACTTTGACATCCCGTATGTGGAACCAGAGTTCGGAGACGACGAGGATGATGAAGACGAAGAGTGCAGTGAAGCAAGCGACGAGATCGACGATGATTATTCTGAAGCAGGCTCGATATATGACGAAGGGTATTATCACCAACGCTATAATGGACATCCGTTTGATTTTGACACGGAGGGAGAGGAAGAGGAGGAGGATGAGGATGAAGCATGGTACGGCGCGTACCACAACGGCGATTTCGACGACGAAGAAGAAGACGATGACGAGAATGACGAGGATGACCTAGGCCCATTCCCGATACCACTCCCAGCGTCTCTACCTCTACTGTTTGGGTTTTTCATGTGAAGGGAAGATTGAGGAGGGAGACAAGCGTGTGCACGCGTGCAGGCTAGGTGAGAGGGGATTGCATCAAAGCCGCACTGGGCATGGTTTTAATGATTTGGTGGTACCTTGCATCGGCGCTACGGGGACTAGGAGTTGGAGGATACGACGGGAACTGGTAAAGTTTGGTATGAGATGGTATGGTATGGAAAGAGACTTGGGAATTATCGACGTATATCCATATGCCAACGGTATTAAATGGGACAGAGTCACCTGGGCCGGCCGGCTATGTGAACTACAGAAGGACCAGATACGAAGTGATGACGGCAATCATGCCACGGTACAGTATTACCTAGGGATGTGCCCAGGAACCGGAGAAGACAAGGATGAACATTCTATGATGGAGGCTAAATCAAGCATTGGAGGGGCGGCACGTTTTTCCAACGTCAAAAGCCGAGGATGATGAATTCACAGCAGCTGAAGAATCGGAGATTTTACGGTACCATGGGTCGACTTTTGGCAGACATGGATATTAGAGGAAGAGGTAGGGGTAACTGTGAAAGATGGCCGTCTGTCCGAGGGCGTTTCAAGTGCCGACCCAACACAGCACATGTGTAGCACGATGCTGGTAAGGTATGCATGTTTGGATGCTTAGGAAGAGGTTGGTAGATGTGTCGTCCGGACATTGAATTGTAGGATCCCCCGCATCAGAGGCCGGAATAGCTTCCAGGCCCTTGACTGTGTTGATGCCGAATAGCGATGGATTGGGGATAGGATACAGTGACAGCTTGGGAGCATGACAACAGGTACTATTGAGTGAATTTTCGTATTAATCATGGATGTCATGATGTTAGTGTCATACAGGACAGGAATACTACAACTAGTTGTACTGTGCTGTATCTCTGATTCCGAACACGGGAGTATCCATGTAGATCATCACGTCTTGCTTTAACTGTTATGTTTCAATGGAACAACATGTCCAGGGCCAATGTTCGCCTGGTCTATGTTATTTTATGCTTTAGGTATCATTATAGGCTGGACGGAGAGAATTACCACTATTATCACCATGTAGGTAGTGAATTATTAGTGATATTCTTAGTACACTGCACCCTTCCCGCTTTGAGCGCTGGAAGGAGCAACTTGATAACTGAAACCCACCATTGATCCGTGAACCTCATCTTATCGCCTCCATCTTTAGCCCGCTTGTATCCACCCTGCAAAGGAGCCAGGTCCATCTTTTCCCCCTCTTTTCCTCCTCGTCAGCTCAGATTCCGAAGACCGAGATATGCCCAGAACACCTTGAGAGCAGCCAACCATTTCCTTCCCGATGCGGGCAAGCCTACATACATTGAATGGGATGGTTGGTTGCAATCCATGCTCGTCGAGTAACCCACGTCTTCTGGCTGGGCGTGGCGGCGGGGTAAGAGAGAGAGAGAGAGAGAGAGAGAGAGAGAGAGAGAGAGAGAGAGAGAGAGAGAGCGCGGAGGAGGAGAAGGAGGGAGAATCGAGATGGGGCTAATACAGCTACAGCGGACAATGGCAGCTTGGAGACAAGACAATACGGTGGTACAGACAGAACGGAGGCAAGCATCTGCTCTCACCACCCGGAGAATTGATGCCGGGGCTCTCTCCGTTTCCTGGGCATTCATTCTCCAGAACGCCGGATGCCAGATGCCAGATGCCGCTAGATGGCCGACATCTTCGGTGTTCACGGGATTCGTGGGGCATTCTCCTTCTCGCTACCAGCAACAACACACGCATTACCCCAGCATAGGCACCCGTCCGTGTCATGCCATGGATACCGCAGTGGCCGTACGTGCCGTTCACTGTCCCGCACTGCCATGCTATCCGTCTCCCTTCATTTCGTCCGGCCGCGTGCAACCACACACCCAATCGACGAAGATGTGTGTGTATGAGCATCAGCAGCAGCAAGACCCGAGCAATCGAACGAGGGGGGAGAAAAGAGGAGCTTTGGTTCGTTGATCGCATCCCGAGTTCCCAGAGACGGCGTCTCTGTCTCGGTCGTTTCATGGGTTTGGCAAACGTAACGTGCAAGACGCCTTCGGACAACTCCTTGTTATTCCAGTCTGCCCAAAGCATAAATATCAAAGGCTTGCACCTCAATTGTTTCCCTTCTTCTCTTCCTCTCATCATCATCATCATCATTCTTCTTTTCCTTCTTCCCTTTTACTACACTTAAAAACACATCAACCGCCAACATGGTAAGCATCCCTTTCATACATAAACCAACTCTTATCTAACAATATCGACAGGTCAAGGTTCTCCTCGTTCTCTACGACGGCGGTCAGCACGCCAAGGATGTATGTTCTTTCTATATTCTCTCGACCCTTTTCTCTGGCTCTTCTTCCCATCTTGTCTTCGAATCGATGTTCGCTCGGTGGCTCTCAAAGCTCGCAAGCTTGATGACAATCCCGCCCCCACCCCACCATCACAGCGCTGTGCTCGTCGATCCTTAAACGCGGGGAAACCCCGTCACCTACAGGAAGACAGATCAGCCACCTCCAGCCCAACGCAGATGCGGGGCCAGTCATTTATTTAGGCCTCTCTTTTCGGAGAGCAATGCCTAGATTTGCTCTGAGGTTCGAGTGTGACAAGCACATCGTGTGGGTTGAGGTTGGGTTACACTTGTTTATTTCACCACACAAATTGCATGAGAGCGAGCATCGACGAGGCAGATCAGCTTCCTGGCCACTCAATTCGTTCACTCAAGCCTTTTCTATCTTACCTTGTTTACACACATCTATTACATTCATTCAATCGAGTATCAATGGCAACTAACAAACCTGCAATAGGTCCCTGAGCTTCTCGGCACGACTGAGAATGAGCTCGGCATCCGCCCTTGGCTCGAGGAGCAGGGTCACACCCTTGTTACCACCTCCGACAAGGAGGGTGAGAACTCCAAGTTCGATCAGGAGCTCGTCGACGCTGAGGTCATCATCACAACTCCGTATGTCCCATTCCCAGCTTCTCACCCATGAGTAACTCGATTAACACTTGATAGTTTCCACCCCGGCTACCTCAACGCTGAGCGTCTGTCCCGGGCCAAGAAGCTCAAGATTGCCATCACCGCTGGTATCGGCTCCGATCATGTTGATTTGAACGCTGCCAACACTACTAACGGTGGTATTACCGTTGCCGAGGTCACTGGCTCCAACGTCGTCTCCGTTGCTGAGCACGTTCTCATGACTATCCTCGTCCTCATCCGAAACTTTGTCCCCGCCCACGAGCAGATTGAGCGTGGCGAGTGGGATGTTGCCGCTGCTGCCAAGCAGGAGTACGATCTTGAGGGCAAGGTTGTCGGTACCGTCGCTGTTGGCCGCATTGGTGAGCGTGTCTTGCGCCGTCTCAAGCCCTTCGACTGCAAGGAGCTTCTCTACTACGACTACCAGCCCCTGTCTCCCGAGGTCGAGAAGGAGATTGGCTGCCGACGTGTCGATACCCTCGAGGAACTCCTCGGACAGTGTGATATCGTCACCATCAACTGCCCTCTCCACGAGAAGACCAAGGGTCTCTTCAACAAGGATCTCATCGCCAAGATGAAGAAGGGTTCTTATCTTGTCAACACCGCCCGTGGTGCCATCGTTGTCAAGGAGGACGTCGCTGCCGCTCTCAAGTCCGGCCACCTCGCCGGCTACGGTGGTGATGTCTGGTTCCCCCAGCCCGCTCCCGGCGACCACCCCCTACGAACCGCCAAGAACCCCTTCGGTGGCGGCAACGCCATGGTCCCTCACATATCCGGTACCTCTCTGGACGCCCAGAAGCGCTACGCCGACGGCACCAAGGCTATCCTCACCAGCTACTTCAGCGGCAAGTTCGACTACCGTCCCCAGGACCTCATCGTCCACGCTGGTGACTACGCTACTAGGTCTTACGGCCAGCGCGAGAAGAAGTAAATGCAACACTCTGTACATAACTCGAGGATGAGAGACGGGATATTATGATGATCTTGATATGAAACAACGCCTCGCATAAGAAAAGCTCCTGGAAGAGGAAACCATAGAACGTTTTCTTTTCTGGACAACGGTAGCTTTACCTACTATAATGAATAAAAAACAGTAAAAATTAAAAAAAAAAAACAGAATACTTGCCTCTAGAATGACTGTGATCTTTGTCTGGGTATTTAGTTTCGAGACAGATAATACACTGGCTGTTTTCTAGTCGAGTATCATGCCCTACTCCCACGTAGTCTCCTAAAAATGGGACCAGCATTCGTTTGGGGCCTCTTCCGACATTGCATAGAGAAAAAAGTACTTTATAACTTACTTACAAACATCTAGATTGCTATTGGAACGTACACTCATTAGTCGCCCTTTTATCCAACCGTCATGTTACAATCAGGGGTTTCCTTGGAAATATGCCGATTCTTATAATACCAAGGCCCTCTTTCATCTTCGTTAAAAAGTATTCATGCCATCATACACAGAACCGTTCATTTCCAAAACTGCCACCACTGTTTATCCTTGTCGCCGCGTCTCCTCATGACGACCTCGTCACGACCGTGAATGCGCCAAAAGTAGACTGGTATACCGGCTACCACAAAGATGACCACCGTGAGAGTCTGGATGGGCTGCGCAAAGACGGCGCGGCTCAAGAGGAAGAGACTCACGCAGCAAAAGATGATGGGTGTCGTGATCCACGTCTTGTAGGGACGCTCGAGCTGCGGCTCACGAACTCGAAGCACAATTAAACCAAGAACGGTGAGGAAGTAGAAGGTGTAGCCTGCGACACCGTAGAATGTGACAAGTGTACTGAACTCGCCGACCACACAGTATGCGGCTGTCAATACACAGTTTAGGAGTAGTGCGTACACCGGGGTGTAGAATAATCCTGCATCTTCATCGCCAAAGACCCGTCGCATACTACGCGTGAACCAGCTCCGCGTGCGCTGCGTGTTAATTTCGTTGCCATTGTCGCTACCCACACCAATGCGACCAAACACAGCTGGAATATAACCTTCTTTGCCAGCAACGTAGGCTAGACGGCTCGAGGTGAAGGTGGAGGAATTCAGAGCACCGAAGCAGCTAGCACTGACAATCAGGGCCAGAATGAGAGAACCAGCAGAACCAAAGACGTTTGAGCCAAACATGACGGCCACAGTGTTAGATCCGTCCATGTTCTCGAGGGGCAGTACAAGAAAATAGGCGATATTGGCGAGGACATAACAAAGGATGACGAGCGGCATAGCTGTGTGGATGACTTTTGGGAGATCCTTTGTCGGATTGCGAAACTCGCCGACAACGTAGTTTGTCTGTGACACACAAGTTAGCTGGATGAGCTCATGTTGTGACCATAAGCCGTGAACTCACATTGTCCCATCCATCATATGCCCATAAACCGGCATACAGGGCCAGAGCCCAAGCAGACATATCGGACGACGTGTTCGCAAACCATTCGTGCCCTTTCAAGTGCACGCTCGCTTCTCCCTTAAGCGTCTTGCCTGTAATTGCGACCACAACACCTGTAACGGTAACACCTAGGAGTGCAACAAACTTCATAAACATGAGCAGATCGTTGACCCTCATACCGACTCTTGTAGAAATGGAATTCAAGAATGTCACCAGCATGAGACCAACGAGTGCAACGGCCTTGTTGACCCAGGGGCTAAGGGTCTCAGCATCTGGTCCAATGAAGGCCCGCACCAGATACTCGCTCATGATGATGGCGATGATAGCAGCGCTGCCGGGCTTCAGCACCAGCATAGCAACCCAGGTGAAGAGGAAGCCCGAAAGCTCTCCGAACGTCTTGGCGAGATAGACTTGCGCACCGCCGTTTAAGGGGATGGCTCCTCCCAATTCAGCATAAGATGCAGCACCAGTCCAGGCTAAAATACCAGCAATGATCCAGACGATGAGCGCTGCGCCGGGAGACCCAACCTTAGAGCTCACTTGACCCGGCGAAGAAAAGATTCCAGAGCCAATGATCAGACCAACGATCAGCGACAAGCCGTTTAGATAGGTCAACGTTTTGTGCTTCTCGAGCGAGCCGCCGCCCAATCCACCAGATGGTCTGGCTGCCGAAGCAGACGCCCCGACGGGTGCATATCCACCACCCCCTGCCGTTGAGCTCAACGGAAACATGTTTGCCGCAAAGTCGAACGCAGATGATACCGAGTACGAACGATGCATGCGGCGTGCCGGGTTCGCGCTGTCAAGAGGGTCATCTTGCTCTAGTGATAATCTTCGTGATGATGATATGCTCGGCCGAGAAGAAATGTCCGTCGCTCTATCATCGCCTTGGCTTGAGCTGGCGAGAGAAGCTAGTTCGAGAGAGTCTCGCGTTTGCGCTGGCCGTCCGTATTGGGCCATCTTGATGATATTCTGTTTCCTCCCCTATAAGGCCCGAAGCCTCAAGCTGATGTTTGAGAGATTCCAATGCGACGTCTTCGTGGTTTCGGCAACAGCGATAGGGTAGAGCAATTAAATAGATGTCAAACCGGAGAGATGAGTAGCTGTCTGGGGTTGTAAACGCAGGGAAGTCGGGGAAAGTCGAGGCTTCTCGTGATGTTTCAAAAAGGAATAATGATCCTATTACCCTGGAAGATTTGCAGACAATGGTGTTAGGTATGGTTTAATGTATGTTACAAAAAGGTTATCCTCGTGTGTATCGAAGGAAGAAAGGGGGGGAGTTTGTTTATGAAATGCGACGTTGCAAAGAGACAAAGAAAGAACAGGAGAATCCCCAATCGCCAATGAAGCTCGGAAGCTTGTCCAATTGTAACTTCCTTCCCTTCAGCCCACCCATCCTATTGTTATTTGAAAGTGGACAGTAAAGCCCACCCCCCTGTCAAGTTCACTGCCACAGTCACTGCATACTTACATAAGCAAAGTGGCTGGTACACCACCTCAGTAGTTTGAGCCGCCATTCAACCTCCAACTTGCACGACGTTCATCCCAACCGAACACCATGGGCTCCGACGACTACGCCGCCGTAGGAGGCAGAGGCGCCCTGAAAATAAAGGGCGCAAAGGTGCATAAGAAGAAGAAGCGCGATAAAACGGACCTGGAAAAGAACCTCGAAACCGGCGTTGTCAAACGAGAGGACAAGAAGAGGAACAAGAAGGACGAGGACGAGGAGCAAGGCCTAGTTGCCCAAGGGGACACGGATGAGAGGTCCGAAGCGCAAAAGACGGAATCCGAACGACGACATGAGGAGATCAAGAAGAAACGAGTAGGTTTCGAATCACGACGATGACAAAGCGCAAAGGCTTACAATGACAAACAGCTTCTCAAACTCGCTGAATCCTCCGGTACGAGACCCGAACTTCTCAAGACGCACAAAGAACGAGTTGAAGAGCTCAACACCTACCTGTCCAAACTAAGCGAACATCACGACATGCCCAGGATAGGACCTGGCTAGCTAGCGCATCGGTTTGCGACGTGCGAGGTGATTGGAGATCATGGACAGATTCTTTTGTATGTAGTCAGCACAGAACTTGGCGGCGTTAAATGGATATACCCTCTTTGTGGAAATGCCGATATTATTGTGGCATTTTTGGAATTGTGCGCCCCATTTCCTTGGCTCTTGCGACTTCCAGATGTCCTGGGTGTATCCACGAGAGGACGCTTCATCAATGATTGAATTGTTTAATTACAAATGGACTGTGCAGATAGGCCTCGCCAGTTTAACGGACTCGACACGCAAATCACGAAATGTACTGTCCATGTTCCGTAAGTTTGAATTAGGAGCGGAGAAATACATCAGAAGCCATGTTGCATGTAGTCTTTTGTGCACGCTATATGAATGTCAAATCTATAACCATATTTGTCGGTAAAATGTGTTTGACGCCATTATATCCCCCCTTCCTTCCAATATATAACCAAGTTATGTAGATGGTTATGCGTGTATAAATTGCAATGCGAAATCTTATTCATTCTGCCTGAGCGTCTGATTCGCTCCCCAGTCTAATGCCAATTTTTGTACTCGATGATACAATGTCGTATCGTCATAAGGAAACCGTCAAAGTCGTTATGCCGGGCCATTATGAGATGTTGATATCCTTTACTCACAATACTCAGAGCGTTATGAGCTCTACCCGATATACCATCCGTAAGAACTGTTGCCAAGTCGCCAGTGTGCTGAGACGGCTTATAGAAGGAACAAGCCGCCAAAGACCATACCAACCATGGCAGACAAGATAGAGTTGGCAGAGGATCGGCCAGCAACGTTCTGAAGGTCGGGATCATCGGTGGCAGTGGCCTCGGCAGAGGGAACAACTTCAACCCACGAGGTGGAAGTGAGAGTCGTTACGCCACCATCCTGAAGAGTAGAGGTAAAAGTCCTGGGAACGGCACTTGAAGTAGTTCTGGTTCCACTGCCAGTGATTCTAGATCGAGTGGAAGTAGTCCGCGTGGCCTGTTCGGTTGAGGTCTCATCATCGTCTATTTCATGATAGTTAGCAAGAAGTCGGATTACTCTACGTTATGCATTGTGTTTCAGACATTTTCAAGCAGCGCATATCATGTGTAGATCAAGGTAAAGTCATTATGGCATGGTACATCAAATATCGCTCGCACTTGCGCAGATAGAGGTTTGGTGAAAGTAACTGATAACTGTGAAATGACAAATGGAGGAAGAGAAAGAGATAGAGGAAAGAGAAAACATCGCAGCGGGTTAAGGGCATTGGACCTAAATCGCTCATCTCGACTGAGATGAACGATCAGGTTCCATCCCACATACCGGTGGTTGTCAATGTTTCTGTCTCTTGAAAAGGTTCCGAAGATGTCTCGTCCAAAGATTCAGTCGACACCCCCGTAGTCTCCTCCAGAGGCTCAGAAGAGAAAATGGTGGAGGTCAAGGTCGTACCAGCAACACTAGAAGTGTCTGTGGAAACGGGGGTGGCAGAAGCGGTTGTCTCACCATCTGATACCGTCGAAATAGACAGTGAAGAAGAAGAAGAAGAAGAAGAAGAAGAAGAGGAGGAGGAGGAGGAGGAGGAGGAGGTAGTAGTAGTAGGAGACGAAACAGGCACAGAGGTTTCCGGAGGAGACGTACTGTCAGATATGGAGTCTGTAGCACTTGGAGAGGAAGAAGAAGAAGAAGATGAAGAAGATGAAACAGGCACAGAGGTTTCCGGAGGAGACGTACTGTCAGAGATGGAGTCTGTAGCACTTGGAGAGGAAGAAGAATCCGAGGAAGGGGTCTCTTCGGCCGTGGAAGTGACCTCTTCCGAAATGGACGTACCGGAAGCAGTGGGTTCGGCATCCTCAGTCGACGAAGGTTCCGGTTCCTGGGTGGTGGACTGCCGGGTAGCAGTAGCAGTTGTCTGCTCCTCATCGGTCGACGTGGGCTCCGCAGGGTCCGAGGATTGCGAGGGCTCGACTACGGTGGAATCCTCCTGAGTCTGGGTGGTAGAAGGCTCGTCTGTATCCGTGTCAGGGGCGGGCTCACTGGACCTAGAAGTCACGGTCGGGGACGAAGGGGGCTCACTCGTGTCGGTTTCGGTTGGTTGCGTGGGTTCGGGGGCTGTAGACTGCTGGGTATTGGTAGGAGCGGCTGTAGCAGACTCCGTGACGGTATCGGTAGGCTCATCACTGGGCTCCTCCGTAGCAGGGACGGTAGGCTCCTCGGAACCCGAGTCGGTAGGCTCGTCAGATGGCTGCGTAGGTTGCGTAGGAGCTGTGGGAGCGGTAGGTGCTGTGGGAGCAGTAGGCTCAGCAGGCTGGCTAGGATCGTCGACAGTGGTAGCATCGGTCGCAGCATCAGTGGTAGCGTCGTTACCCTCATTGGTAGGCTGGTCGGTCTCGCTCGCTCCAGGGGTGTTTTGACGTCGAACCAGCTGGACCATGGACTCGGAAAGGTTAGGCTTGTGAGCACTCATTGAATGATGCTTTCCCATCACATCTCCATGGCGAAGGTGTCCTGGGCAGAGACGGGTAGCACCTCCAACAGAGGCTACGCCAAAGGCCAGCAGACAGCAGACAGCCAAGGCAACGAGTGCCTTTCGAGCTGGCGACATCCTTCCATCATTTGTCCTTGGTAGGGTGTGCTCTGAATCCTGGGACCGGTTTTCCTTGGACGACATGATCTTCTCCTCTCCGCGTGTGTTCAGTAATCCGGCCTCCATGTTGTAATCGTGCTTGATATCGGCGGACATTGTGAGAAGCAGCGACTGGTGGGAGGGCGGGTATCAGAGTTTTGTAGACAGGAGAGGCTGATGCCCAAGCTGTAGAGACGGTAAGGGATACGCAGACGACAGCTTAGCGTGTGCTAGGCTAGATAGAAGATGCAGTCGAGGTAACGAGAAGATGCAGACTAAGGGACGAGTGGACGAGTGGACTCGATTTGGGTTTGCAGGTCGGGGGGCTGGGATGTGAAACGACTGGATGAGAAGAGATAGCGCGAGGTTGAGGAGGCGAATGTTGGGTTGGTTAAGGTGAGTGGTGATGAGCCGAGAGAGCCTCAAGTGGATAGAACTGGAGATGGAGATGGAGACAACTGCAGGACTTGCGGGAACTTGAAATGCAACCAGCAGCTGAGGAGAAAATAGAAAGAGGAGAGGGGGGTGATGATTCTCTTTATCGATGATGAAAGGTGCCGTGCGCCAAGCTGACGGGACGTGGCTCTAGTGGACCCGAGGAAGCTGTCAAGGCGGAGCACAGAGAGTTGTGAAGCAATGAAAGAAGAAGCAGAGCGAAGTGGTCCTCTGGTGATGTCGGGTGGAGAGCGTACTAGGTGGTCACTGATTGGTACAATCTGAGAACTGCTGCCTGTCTGTCGAAGGGCTTGTGAAAGACTGGAGAGACTTTGGAGGCTTGGGATAAAACAAACCAAGGCTTGCTTGCATCGGAGCAGAAGGGGTGGAGGTGGGTAGTGGAGGTGGAGTAGGAAGAAGAAGAAGAGAGGTACAATTATGTGGACGATGTGGAGCTAAAATGGGCTGTGACAGTGTAACACGAGAGATGTCGACAGTCCCGTCGATCCGTGACGGGGAAGATATTAATTGCCTGTATTATGTGAATGCAGACGATGGTCTATTGATAGAGAAAATAGAAATTGAGAGTGGAAAGGATAACAAGAGCGAGAAGCAAGAACGAACGAAGAGAAGGGGAGGGGGAAAAGAAGATTGGAGATGTTGCAATACTCTGGCTGTTTCTTTTTCGGGTTACGAGAAGTGCTAAGCCGGGGGCAGGCTTTTCGTAGCTCGTTGTGGTGGGAACCACCAGCAAGACACAACGGGCCACGACCCAGCTGGGAATTCGGGCAACATGCCACCCGGCTGGAAATAGAATTAGCGCGTCTACTGGTGGAGAGTCAAAAACTACTACGTACAACTAGAACCATCGTCAAAAACTCAAAAGCCCCTAAGCCCATCCACTATAGGTCCTGCTAATCGTGCAGACTCTTTGCAACCTGGGAAGACTTGGACGGACGTGTCGGACAGCGGGTGAAACGATGGGCCTTTGGCATTAGGCGCTGTCTGGCTAGCCCATGTCAGGTTGTTTTATCTTGGAGTTGCTCTGAGGTATTTTTCTCGTTGATGTGATGGCTGGTCTATGGCGCTGGCTGTGTAAATCAATAGCTGACACCTAGACACTTGAGACTTGTAAACCAAGATTGGCTGCCGTGGAAACTGATGATTCGCTGCCCAGGCTTGGATTTCCTATCCATTGTCGCTTAGTTGTATTTATCAATTGTTATCCCTTGAGCCTAAACAGGGCTTGCCAATTGAGAAGAGATAACATCGAGAGCAACTCTTGTAGTAGCGCTGCCGTCGTGCGGACTGGACTCTTGTGGACATCCTGCGCTGTGGCTTGATGATGTCACTGCGGGTTGCACAATAGCGAACGGACCTGTCGTGAAGTCAGTTCCGAAGCTTGGCTCAAAGAAGAAAAAAAAAACAAGAAAAAAAACGCGATATTGGTGAAGCAATAATCCACTGAATATTGTGTCCCTTCTCGCTGACTTGACTGATCTGTTCTGCAACCGTCCGCCAAGATCTAGGCCTCACACACCTGTAGCGTCTTCGTACGTGTCCTCGACGTGTTCTGTAGTAGTAAACAAAACCAGTTTCAGGGAATACGAGAAAATCGACGGGCTGACCACACCATGAAGCGAGCAAGTGATTCAAAAGATATGATTGGTTCCGGCTGGCAAGATCGTCCGCACTCGTTCCTAGGGACCCCTGCTCCCCGTCGCCTGTCTGACCCACGTTGAAATACCCCTTGTTCCTTGTTCCTTGCCCCATCTGTCATCGTATTTTTTCTCATCCCCAGCATGCTACTCCGTACATTCAATCGTCATTGGTGCTGTGCTGCGCATTTCCAAGTTGCATCGTCGGGATTTCGGACTAGGTCAAACTTGGATGTGGCGATAGCTTTGATCAAAATGGTCACTGGAGACAAAAGTTGATACAACTAGTTGTACATTGAAGCGAGGATGATGCACTACGTGGGTGAGGCACGCTGCTGTTGCCGAAGATCTCACCCAAGACATGCTGGGGGGGTTCATTTGACAACAAACGACATTGGCTAATTTCGATATCAATGCTCAATTTCAATTATCGTGACCTTACAGGCGAGTTGATATATATCTCTGTGTTATAGTTAGGACGTTGAGGCTCTTCTTCCAATCTTGTCAATCACCACCCAAGAGCCAGCACGGAACATTGCCAATTCTTCTAGCCATCTGAGGAATAAAGGGCTCTGTTCGGCGAGCCCGTATGAACCCGCGCAACCGCAAAGTGCCAAGAAGCCATGGTGCTACTACTACAGTCGGATCTAGCGGCTCGTCCACAATCAACAACAAGTGCTGACATAAACTCCGTCATATTGTGCGCGGCACATTGACCTATTCGACAGACCACTGCGTGTTTGTGTGCATCGAGCACTGCTTTATTTTGCCTCATCAATCATATCACGTCGTTGGTGACCTCGGGAGGCTGGGCTCTCCGGCTTGGTAGCTCTTGATCCACTCAGTGTGGGCATATTTTGCACACTTCTGCCATTCACCATATTAGCTGAGCTCTTGTTGCACCTGAAGTTGTTGGTCACTGTTGCAGTTGCAATCGTGCATGGTTCTGGGTGCTGCAATTCCAACCACCTATGTGGCCCATGGTCGATTGTGAGAGCATAATACATCCTACTACTACCAGTACTCAACTGGGCGCAATACTGTAGGCTAACAGTAAGTTGGTGCTCTCTGTGGTTAAGCGTAAAGTCACTTGAAACTTTAACCTTTTTTCCATCAAGCTTCAATCACGATGATATGACCACGGACAACTATCAGCTTTCGTCTTGGTACTGACTACTGTCTGGGCCATGGAGACTCGGCTGACATGTCTGACGTTTCTGACGTGTCACTGTTCGTTGAGATGGGTGTGCCTAGGAGATGCTATGTGGCTGCATGTTTTGAAACAAACGGCGACAGGAAAGGTCGGCTTGAAAGAGATGACCAACTGGCAATGTTGGTAGTGATGTTGGTGCGATGGATAGTGATCTTAGTACCGGCGCTGTTCCTCTCCACGTATGAGGTGACTTATTAACTTGGTATGTGATGCGGCTCAAGGTGTGTGTTTGTTGTGTGTGTGTGTGCATGTGCTCACCGTATGGTCGATCTTCTATATTTATCTCGGCGGGCAATCGATTTGCCGTTGTGAATGAGGCCTGTCTCTTATTTCGTGCGTGAGGAGTTGAAAGATGGGACAATCCCCAGTTTTTTAATGTAGAATATCTCTGGCTCTTCAAGAGCAATGCTTTCCAAAGACAATGCTGTTGTCGGTCGCTTGTCGTGATCAATTGCACTTGTTTCGTTGAACAGGCACCTAATAACACTTAAGTCCCTCTCATCTCAACAATGGAATCAGAAAATAAGCCACTATTCACGTGATAGACAAACTGTGGCTGTATTATTAGACCCCCAAGCTCCAGAACTGAATGCACCTTCCTCCCTTTATTGAGCTCTCAATGGTTGGCTCGTGCTTTCCAAGTTGTTATCCACTTGGCATCTTCTTTTGGCGGACTAATCGAAAGGCTGACGAAAGGCTCGCCCCATACAGAGGCCACTTTCATGTGATGATGACCTGGAAGCTCTCGCATCAAACAGCACCACCACTAGTATTACTGTCGGTGTAAATATTTTTTTATTGACTTTGACTACATTTGCAGTTGTTGTTTCTTGCTTGCTTCCCCTGTGCACAGTAGACCTTCACAGGAAGCCTGGACGAAGAGCACACACACACACGCACATGTGCATCTGATGTGCATCTTGAACTCTGGCTTCTTCAATGCTTTAGCACCGTCCACGACAACCTCGTCATGCTCGAGCATCTTAGTCCCGAGTCGCTAAATGCTCTCGACCCCGATGAACAATCTAGCCTAAGAGCCCTTTCCCGATCTCCCCATCCGTATTTTCACCAAAAGACCGACTTGCCGCACCTCTCCGATCGCTTCACCCTTCGCAATGACGAGACTAAATCAAACAAGCTCGAAGATGACGACTACGGACATTCGCATACAACCTGGCCTCCGGCATTGAAGGATTCTCCTCAAACAAGCGACAGCGGTTCTGAAGCCGATGATGAACACTTCTGGAAGGGCCTCCCTGCTCCTCGGGCAACGCTGCACAAGGGCCTGAGGGGTCGCAATGAACCCCTCTCAGGTTCTTCAACACCACTGCCTTCGCCAGACTCATGTGACGGGGGGGCTTTCCGTACGGTAGAAAAGGCATTTCCGACTAATCAACCGTCACAGCCGCGACGATTGCTAGACAGTCTTCGAGCAAGACGGGTGGTAAGGCGGGTGACAGAAGCTGGCATTGTCCTATCGCTAGGTGTCATGGTAGCTTCGAACTCCCAGGTGTCGCGAGTTCTGGTCATCTGGGGTAGAGGTATGCATCGCGATGCGCTTTCATATCGGCCGTAGCTAACGAGCTTCAGACATCACACGTCTCGGCTTAATCTATATAAGCTTGCTTATCCTATATCCTCTACGAGTTGTCGCATCGACCTACCGCAGTCACCGCCCATCTCGACGTGTTCCCCTCGAACTCCCCGCCCATTTCGACCCGGCGCCCTTGTTATATCCTCCAGCTGTCACCCTCTATGTTTCACTTCTGGTCTCGACTGGTAGTCCTGCGAGCGTCTTACCGAACCTCATACTTAGTATATCCTCGATCCCCCAGAAGCTGATTCCAAAAGCTAATCCTTATGCGACTTACGATGTCATTTTCTGGGCATTGACCTGTCTGCCTTTGGCCTGGAATACACCGCAGGGAGGAGATGCAGGAGTGAAAGACTCAACCTCGTTCGTTTCTGGCGAAGTGGCAGTCTTGCTATATCCATTGCACCAAACGCTATGCGTTGTACTGCATTACTTGACCACAACAAGTCTGTTGACTGCCGAGCTTCAGTTGCTCTCAATTGCACTCGTCAACGTTTTGCTCCTAGCTTCATCGCCCCAGATGCAGATTCTTCGGGCAATACTATGGGGCGGAGGATTGAGCGTGCTATTGTTCTGCGGTCCTGTCATAAGATGGGGGATTGCTTTAGCCAGGGTCCCGAAATGGCGGTTTAGAAGAATGTCAATATCACTAAACCGCCCAATCTTGACGCTGAGCAGTCTTGCTCATGTGTTCTCGTTACGCCGTTTGAAGAATGATCTGTTGGGCTCGAACAATGAAGACGCAGCCTACGACAGTGCTGGCACATCAGAGGACGAAACTGGGCCCATGCCTTTTAAGAAACTGGCCAAGGTCCAGATTTTTGGACCTAGCATTGCAAAGACGACGGATGGCGACAGTGCGCCGTCGTCTCCCACAGTCGGGGACATGGCTTTTGCCAACGGAACTTCACTTGGACGAAGACATACGCTTCCTCACATGGACAACGTCGTACGGCGCAATGCCACACACACCCCTTCGGGTCGAAAGAAACGTGCAACGTCCATGTCTATTCGGCCTTTTTTTAAGCTGACACAACATCAAGCGACATTAAGAAAATGGCTCTACGCGGGCTACGTCTATGTCTGCCTCATAGCAATCATCTTATTAGGCATTCGCTCCTACGTCGGACGGGTTGCGCTCAACGGCAACGAGCCCATTGGCTGGGCTCTGGGTTATCTCCTTGGTGACGTATCCTGGTTCAGATTTCAGGTCGTCCGCGCCAATCTCGAGCGGTGGATCTGTCTACCTCCACGATCCCAAGTTGCGGATGAGAAGCAATGCCATCTTGGCTTGGTGCAGCACATCCGCCACGACGACTTTGGGGAGGCCAATTCTCGTCTTTTGATAAGCTTGTACTGGCTCGGAATCCTCATCGTAGGGCTTACCATCGTTCTGCGTCTGAAAGAGATATACGAGGTCGACACACGACGTAAAGTGTTCCACTTTATGATGGTTGGCATGCTTCTTCCTACAACATACGTCGACCCTACCTTTGTCGCTCTGTCATTGTCTGTCATTCTGGCCATCTTCCTGGTTTTGGACCTTCTCAGAGCAAGCCAGTTGCCGCCGCTTTCGAAACCGATTGCAACATTCCTGGCTCCTTATGTCGATGGTAGAGACTTCCGCGGCCCCGTCGTCGTCTCACACATCTTTCTACTCATCGGATGTGCTATCCCTCTCTGGCTGGCCCTCGCCTCGATTTCTCGGACTGGATCCAATTATCTCTTGGGCTGGGAGGTTCCCACCTGCGATGTCAGCATGGTATCCGGCGTCATATGTGTAGGACTCGGCGACGCGGCGGCCTCACTGATCGGTCGTCGTTATGGTCATAGAAAGTGGCTCTGGGGCGGCGGAAAGAGCCTCGAAGGCAGCGTTGCATTCGCCTTGGCTGTCTTTGTTGGGTTGGCCGCCGCAAGTGCTTGGCTTAGAGTCGGTGGCTGGCCCATCACAGGCGAACGGGTCGGTATTCTTGCTAGTGCTCGAAACGCTGGACTTTGCGCCTCAATGGCGAGCCTTACGGAGGCCGTCCTCACGGGCGGAAACGACAACGTCATCGTTCCGGTAGTCCTGTGGACATGTGTGAAAAGTATTGGGGTTTAAAATGTAGCTCAAAGATATTGGCGTTTTTTTTTTTGGAATTGTTTCTTAAGGGCGGATCGGGCAGAGAAAGAGAGCAAGGACAGAGGGCCTGATAGAGACGATTGAAACGTTCATAACGAACAGTGATGACGACTTTTTGGGGGCTGGAGGGAATCAGTTCCCCTCGTATTTTATCTATACCCTTGGATTTAATAGTAGTTGCACGGTATCGCTTCTTTAAATTCCGCGTGGATCGGTATGCCTTGCTGATTGCTCATCCCTGTTTATCAAATATGTCCATCTCTTCTTACATCATGACATCAGATCCTCCAAGATCGCTTCCAGTTCATCCTTGCGGAACGGTAAGCTCAACAGTTCTGTCCCTATTGCGTCCTTCATACTTGTGATGATTTGATGGTCGTGGAACCTGTAGTTCGTTAGCTAAGATCCTTCCGGAGCTAATGTTAAACTTACTCCTTTAGCAGTGTACGGAAAGCCATCTCGGAACTGCAAATAAACTCTTCCACCGCTTTGTTATACACCATTCGGTACTCGATACCTGTGGCTTCATCGCCCGTGCTACCTTCTTCTTCCATGGCGATGAGGACCTCGCCGACGAGAAGACGGAAGAGGTTCTTTGCATTCTCTGGAAGACTGCGCAGGACAAAAGCCACGCCTTCGCGGCCATTGACACGGTGGGAATTACGGCCGAGGAGCTCGTGTACCTCATCCACCACATCTAACTCGGCAGCATAAGGCGCGAAAGTCGTACAGTCGTGGAAAACAAGATTCAGAGCAGAGCGCACGCCAATGTCCCAGAGGAGAGTGAAGTCGGACGTGTCAGCTGAGCAGACGAAGCGGACGCGTGGGTGGGCTGCTAGTTGTGCAAGAGCGGATTGATAGCCTGGTTTGCGAAGGGGAGGTGCGTCAATGGAGTTGACGATGAGGGTGAGGGTCATGGAGGAGGCGGCGAGGTGGGTGAGAACGGCGTTGGCCATGGTAGGGGGTTGAGCGAGTGTTATGCGCTGGGTTGGATCTATAGCGGCGCCGACAGTGCTCAGGATCTCTCGCATAGTAGTCGTAGGGGCGTATCCGTTGATAATGACAATTTTGTCGCCCCTATCTTTGCGGCTCCGAGAATGCAGATGCCCAGCAAGCTTGTGCAATAGCCTACGCTTAGAGCCGTAGCCATAAAGACACAGATTGAAGCCCTGCGAGAGCTCAAACGACCACTGAGGAAAGGATTCTGCATGCAAGCTCTCCAGATACTCGATATCAGGGGCGTGGTGATCCTGATGGTCTCTGACAAGAGTAAAGTACTCGTCGTGTGTAAGCAGTGCAAGCGATGCTAGTGTGTTGCCTGATGTTTTGGCCCGTCCGGGCTTGTTGTGTGCAAAGTAGAGCTCGTGTGGCGGGAGATCAGGGGGGGGTGTTGGAGATCTGGCTTTGCGTGGGCGACCTTTGGGGCGGGGTGTTTTGGAGGGCGTTGCGACCTCGTCTATTGCAGATATATCTGCTACGGCACTGTTCTGACCATGTTCGTCTTCGTCTTCGTCCTCACTTGAGTCGTAGATCTTCCTGGCTAGGGTTTCGTCTTCCTCCTCGTCCGTTAGCTCGTCGCCAACGACATGTTCTATGAGCGCCCTTGTGCTCTTCCTCCGTGCCGACCGGTCTGCTGCTCTGGGGGTGGCAGCGCTGAACTTTGGAGTTGAAGGCTTGCAAGGCGTGCCAAAGTTTGATGTGCGTGTCGCTTTTGGTGTAGCAGTGTTTCCGTTTACAGGGTTCTTTGGTGGTCGACCTCGACGACGAGGTATAGGTTTGGGGGTTGCATCAGTATCTGGTTTCGGTGACTCGGTATTGCTGACAAAGGGGTTTCCATTGACCCCGTTGGTGAAACTGTTTGTCTGGCTTTCGGAATCTGTATCGTCAAATTGCGGCGAGATGCGACCTGAGCTTCGTTGTCTTTTCGAGGGTGTCGTTTCAAGGTCGGATTCTGGAATGGCTTCCAACTCGTTGTAGCTTCTTTTCTGAATTGATCGAGGGGCTTCGTTATCGGAACCTGGCTCGAGAATGGCCTTTTTCAGAGGCATTGTGCGTTGCTAGAACAAGCAAGCTTTCTGCAGAGTCTCTTTACTGTCAATGACTTGCAGGACAGTTGGTTAGTAGAATGTCAATAGCAACGATAGGGAGTTGTTGAAGTTGTCGCGCTGTGACGCGTGCTACTAAATTGGCTGTGGCTCGCTGTGGCTTAGCTCATGTGGCGCGAGCTTGATCTCTTCCTGCACGCGCCCCAATTCAACAGACAAGTCTATGCTTGACATCGTGACTACGACAAAATGAATCTAAACCTTTCCGCATCGTTGAATATCTCAAGGCTGATTTTCAAGCCGAGTTTGTGCTTACCTCATCATACTGTGCCGACCTTCAATGATCTACCAATTCCGTTGGAAAAGGGGCTTCGGAAGGATGGTCGAAAGGTAGAGATCAAGGCTGTTGTACTTGACAAGGACGACTGCTTTGCATATCCCGATGCCATTGAAGTATATGGTTCTTACAAGGTGTGTATTAACTCCGAATATATCATCAAATTACTGGAACGCCTTCTAATCGTACTTGCAGGATCACTTCAAGAAGCTAAGAGAGACTTACCCAGGTCGCAAGCTCTTGGTAGTCTCTAACACCGCTGGTGCTTTATCATGGGATAAGAACCTCAAACTAGCTGCAGAAGTTGAAAAGAACACCGGGGTCACTGTTCTGCCCCATTCGGCCAAGAAACCAGGATGTGGCGACGAGATCATGGAGTACTTCAAGAAGCATCCCGAGACGGGCGTCACTGACCCGGCGCACATTGCGGTTGTGGGAGATCGACTGACGACTGATATGATGTTGGCGAATATGATGGGCGGGTGGGGATTCTGGATTAAGCAAGGTGTGATACCCTATGAGAAGAAGAGTGTGGTAAGTCCTCCTTTGACAGAGATCATCTATTACATACATGATGAACGAGCGACTGACATCCGAGCCAGTTTTCAAGAATGGAACGTCATATATCAGCATTTCTGCTAGCGAAAGGGGTTCAAGCCCCCGAGCCTCGCAGCATATTTGAAGAATAAATTGCTACATTAAGCAAAGACGCGATCGACTGTTCGCGTTTAATAATCATTTTATGCTGCGTGGACAGCGCAGTTCCGGCGCAGTCGTCTTATTTCTTAGCATCGTCAGTGAATCACCGCATGCCTCACCCTCGCTGCATATGTGTCAGGGTGGCCATGCGACGGCTTCATTTATCGAAATGCGCTTAGGTCTCGGGGCTATTGTTAGGGTGGATGATTCACTTACGATCACGACTAGCCTCGACATCGCAGTCTCTATAAAGCTGGGCTCTTGCGTCCTGATGCTTTCTTTCCTTTCCAGAGCATCAGATTCTTCTTGTCAACTCGATATCTTCTTTCGTTGCAATACTCGTTCGCCTTTGAGCTTTTTACTCTATCATATCCTGCACTTCTTCTTGACTAACATCTCTCATTTCTCTTCTGCCCCTTCAACGTCTCCATCAAGCCTCATTATGGGCGGTAAAGTCTGGTCTATTGAAGAGGAGCGCATATTCTGGGAGGAAATCATACCGTGCTCGCCAAATGCTGCTAACCCAGCTGCCCGAAAGCTAAGCTGGAAGCAGTGCGTTGATCTCATGAGGGAGAGAATAGGATCGAACGCTCGCCGTGACTATACAGTAACAATGCTTTGTAAGTCTCCTTCTTGCCATGCCTGTGTTCCTACTGACCGTACCAGATGAGCATCACTACCAGAACTTCAAGCCGGGATCCAAGTCTCATAAGACCCATAAGTTCATGCAAAAGCACCTGAACGACATAGGTAAGTCGCGTCTTCTGAATTATATGATACTTAGCTAACGCACTATAGAATGGTACAAAGAACATATTTCGCCGCCTCCGCCAACTCTGCCCCGTCAGTCTACCTGGCAGGACGATCCCATTCTGGCAGCGCTAATTGGTGATGAACCCAAGTCGAGTAATCGCCCGGCACGGGCTGGCGACCGTCTTCGATTACGGAGAGCTGGCAGGAAGACTCAATCTACTACACAGAGTCCTCCATCCCAATCTTATTCCGCGAGTTTGATTTGCAAAATTCTCCCAGATTCTTCTGCAACCAATTCGCGGCCAAGTTCACCTTCTTTACCTATGGTATCAAAACCCGTATCAAGAACGCCTACGCCCAGCATTATTCGCCAAGACTCTCAAGCTGACAGAGCACAACAGATGCAGACGCTTGCCGATGCGACTCTTCTACTGGGACTGAGTGCTGGCCCGGCTTCTATACTGCGGAGTCGTTTTCGCCGTCCTTTGCCCTCTTCACCAAACAGCACACCCCATGGGTATCTGGCTCGCCCATCTACTACTCTCATGAGCTCGGTATCTTCTCTAGCCATGCGTCCTCCAGAGATTTCTATTTTGGAGTCTGCCCCATCGAGCCAACATATCGCTAGAGAGCCATGGGATGGCATTCTGCCTCCAATTTCTATACTTTTAAGAGCCGTAGACGCCATTGAACGCGGGAACTCCAATGTCGCCAATGAGTCAGGGCAACAGACAAGAAAGCGCCGGTCGCTGAGCGATGGCGAAGAACCAGCGTCGAAGCGAAAAACATCATTCTCGAACGCCAGACAAACGCGATGAACAAGCCCCTGTCAGCACCACGTGCAAGTTTGGCTTGCACTAAAGTGTTGTGCTTGTGGGCTATCCAAGACTTTCAGACGAGGGACAGGATGCGTTTACCTGGACAACTGCGTCCTTGGTGCTTTTGAGATTGGTTCTCTTCAAAGTAACGGCCAACCTGTTCCAGATGACTGGACTCGGGGCGTGGCTGCATGAATGTCTTTTTACTGTGATTTTAGTAGTTGGGTTATTTCATGATCAGTTTTGATACGGTTTGTTCTTACCTATCATAGCTGGCTCATTGATATTAGGGAGCGTAAATGAAAGTTGCTATATTTAGGCTCGAGGTTTTACCGGCTCGAAGCATAAGCAGAGTTGGTATATGGATATACTCAGGAGTCTGCCCCTTTTGTTTCTATTTCTTCTCATGGAGTGAAGTTGATTCTTGACGCTGAGGTCGAGAGGTTTCTTTGGCGTTACACTCTGAAAAGTGATGTCAGCTGAAGGCGAGAGGGACAAGCTAAAGCGGCACATATCTCGAGAAGTGGTAACATGTACATTGATGAGGCGGGCGTTACTACAACCCGACGATATCCGTTGCGACGAGAGAGCGGATCGTTGAACCATCTTCAGGGGATATAATGATAGATGGTGAGTGGCAGGGTCACAGGTAGGATACAGGACAAGGATGAAGCACAATAGCGATTCAAACCAGCCGCCAGGCCCGCGTACCCCGCTTGTGACCGTTGTTCATGGATGTGCATATCATGTGGCAGGGTGAGTCGTAATGAGGATAATCTGCTCCAATGGGCCATGATCAGTACGAATGTATTCCGAAGGAGCCCATCGTCATGTCGTTGGAAGAAGCATCGCCATGTCCGTGCATTTGTCTCAATTGGGCGAGCGAGTGATGTATCAATCTCCCTCACTGTCTGTTGCTTGGGCTTGGGACAACAACAATAGCGGGGCAACTGGGGCTTCCTCATCCGGAGAAGCTTAAAAATAAGAAATATTGGACATGAGCGGAAGAAGCTCAAGGGAGGATCCATAACCCTTCTAGCGCGGGTGGGCTTAGGCGGGAATAGGAAGGTGGCGTTGAGGCGGGGGTGTTTGGGGTTGGAGTGAGTGTGTGTGTACGTAGACAAGTGTGGGCGTATGGCTGTATGGTATGGGTGCAGGGCCACTACAGGGTGCTTGAATCCTTCATCGTATTTGTTACCTACAACTAACAATACATATCGTACTATCACTATCAATTGGTAATAATTATATAACTGCGCTGGTCCGTACCTACGAGGTGGATTCTTAGTCGGGACCCAAAACGAGGATCATACCTGATTACAACTAGTTGTGCATGGGCATTTGCTCCCCCCAGGGACCTTTTGTAGTCTCTGACGATGGTATCCAGTAGTTTAAGACAACGTCGAGTTGTCGTGGACAGTGCTGCCAGCCTATCAAAATGTTAGTGTAATTGAGACAAGTCAGTCTGATATGGCTCCCCCCAGCTATCGCTATAAAATATCCATTGTCGGTATCAGCCGTTTTGTCTCCCACCCATGCAGGCTCTCTGTCAAGAGACAAGATGCCAGGCATTTCTTGCGCCGTTGACGAGCCCAGGCATCAGCAGATTGAGCCTCTTGATTGTCCTTCCCCATCTAAGCTCGTGCGCCCTGCCCAGACTGACTAACGTTCTTTGACAGTATTTATTTCTCCTAGCCAACTCGGCGAAGCCACAAAGTCGAGCCAAGCGATGTGCTCCCGCGAAATAGTTGTAGCAGCGCCAAAGTGGTGTTGGTTGCATGGACAGAGCATTGGCAACATTGATAGCGTCTGGGCATCGTTATCAGACAGACGACCATCCACCCTTCACCCGTAAGGTAACTCTTAACGTAGGAGATAGCAGCCACCACAAGACCATCTGATGTGCAAGTGTGGTTGCATTGTTGTCGGGAACTTTTGAATCGAGGCATCGCTTCACAAACCGAATCTGTCATTTGTCTCCGCTAACAGACCGGCTCCCTTGTCGAATCATTGACTGTCACGACTGTATTGCTGGCTCCATCTTAATCGTCATGGAGGCGGCCTATGCTCTGCTAGGAAGGCGCTGAACAAACCTATCAAGAGCTGTGGTTTTTCTTTTTTAGGTCGGATTATTCGATAGAGATTTGGACGCGGCAGTCGCATGATTGAAGATGAATGGGAGGCGACCTGGATGGCCTAGACGGTCGTTGCTGCATCGAGTCCAAGCTTCGAGATTTTTGTAGTAGCAGGCTTGACAGAGTCTGGGGATTGAAATTGGTAGTAGAGTTAGGCAGTAGGAGAGCGATCCTAGCATGTCCAACCACAAGGATGGTTGCAAGCATGGAACGTGGAAAGATTCAAGCTTGGTACTGACATGGTCGATATCTCTGGGTAGCACAAGTTCGTTTTCAGGTGCTTTTTCGGTTATTGGGGTTATGATTCCCTTATCTGATGATAAAGTATTACATCTGGATACTTAGGTAGGAAGGAATGGACAGGAAGGAAGGATTTGTGCAAGGTAAGGTAGGTACTGATAGGTATCAAAGTCTATAACTTTCTTACAGGAGCAACTGCTTTGTTTAAGGTGTCAGTGAGGTAGGTGACACTAGGTTACTTCTCCTGCATCAAATAAGCTGTTTGAGATGTAGCTTCCCCACTACCTACCAGAGATATCAAGTACTTTTTCCAAAAACACTTGATTGTTACTAGCCCCTGCCGCCGGCATGAAGTTTACCGCTGTACAACCTCACCCGCCCCATCGTTGATCTCGTGCCTTCCTAGTTCTCCAACGTGTGTGTTCGTAGTCCAGGTAGGTATCTTTCGTTCTATCAAACACTCCTACAACGCTTATGTTGCTGTTTATGACAACGACTTCTTACTACCTAGTACTTTCACGCAACACTTTCCTCGGCCTTGCACCACTCTCTCTCGCCTAGGACAAGTCTTGAAAGTGAGTGACAGGGTGGCAAGCAGGGGCGGGGGCGACAATCTGGTTCAAGACATGGGCTCTGATACAGGAGAGACGTGCCGTTGGATAAGATTCGAGCATGGATGAGTTTGCGCACAGTTTCTTGGCTACACTTTGATATCACCTTCAGTCTGGCTGTTTTCGCGTTCCTACACCCGCCCAAGGGATTTCTGTCTTGGCATATCCCTTGACTTAGGCTGACCCTGTCACCAAGTCGGGAAGTTGTAAAACCTGTAGTAGTTCCACGTACTACGCAGATCCTCCGTCTTGTCAGTCACGGTTATAAAAAGTCGCCGACGCCCCCCCCCGGGTGTTTCTTCATCTGAGCTCTCCTCCGTACCGAGTTCATGACACCAGGTCCTCATAAGAGAAGCAAGTATCAGCTCACCATTTGTTATTTGTACCACAGCTGTAAAGTATCGGACAAGCACACATCATATTCACCATGGCTCCCGCCGGTGATGTGACCGAGCCCATTGCGGCCGCTGAGATCAAGGCTGAGATCATTGATGAGAAGAGGCGAGCCTCTGTGATCGCCGACCCAAGAGCTTCTTCTATCGCTCGTCAAGACCGTGCCGTCAACAACGATGATGAGCCTTCAGCGGTCCCTACAGGCCTAGAGGCCCCTACCATGGAGGAAATGGCGACACTCCGTCGTGTTCCCAACCACATTCCAGCCAAGCTCTTCACCATTGCCTTTATTGAGCTTTGCGAACGTTTCTCTTACTATGGATGCACTGTCGTGTGTAAGTTACGCAATTCATTCCACTCTCCACTCATTGGAAACCGCCCGGTTGACTTACTCGATGCTGACACCCACGATTATAGTCACCAACTTCGTCCAGCAGCCTCTCCCTGAGGGCTCGACAACTGGTGCTGATGATGAACAGCCTGGTGTCCTTGGTATGGGTCAGCGAGCTTCGACTGGTATCACTACTTTCAACCAGTTCTGGCAGTATTTCATGCCCCTCCTCGGAGCGTTCATTGCCGACCAGTACTGGGGCCGTTACAAGACCATCAGCTATGCCCTTGGTATCGATATCATCGGCCACATCATTCTTATCATCTCTGCTCTCCCTCCCGTCATTCAGAACAAAAGTGGCTCTCTTGGTGCCATGATCATTGCCATCATTGTCATTGGCTTCGGTACCGGTGGTTTCAAGCCCAATGTCAACCCTCTTATTGTCGAACAGCTTGGCGAGCAGCACATGCATATCAGGACTCTCAAGTCTGGTGAGCGTGTCATTGTCGATCCGCGTGTCACTATCGAGCGAATCTACAACTGGTTCTACTTTTTCATCAACGTCGGTGCCCTTGTTGGCCAAATTGCTAGTACGTATTCTTCCCATACCTGATTCTATCACATGTACATCATGCTAACCTTTATCAGTGGGTACGTGTTTAATGGTTCCACCTCTAACGTATAGGACTTGATACTAACTCCCCAAAAGTTTACTGTGAGAAGCATGTCGGCTTCTGGCTGTCTTACACGCTCCCTACCATCATGCTCTGCATTTGCCCCATCGTCATGTTCTGGGGCCGAAAGAAGTACGAGCGACGACCTCCTGGCGGTTCCGTCCTCGGCCCTGCTTTTAAGACATGGTTCTTTGCCCAGCAAGGCCGCTGGTCCATCAACCCCTTCACCACCTGGAAGAACATGCACGATGGCACCTTCTGGGACAACGTTAAGCCCTCCAGATACACCGATGAGACTCGTCCCAAGTGGATGACCTTTGACGATGCTTGGGTTGACGAGCTTCGCCGTGGATTCAACGCCTGTGCCGTCTTCTGCTGGTACCCCATCTTCTGGTTGTGCTACAATCAGAGTGAGTTTCTGTTCTTTATGTGTATGAAACAGGGAACTAACACTACATAGTCAACAACAACCTCATCTCTCAAGCCGCCCTCATGGAGCGTCATGGTCTCCCCAACGACATTCTCTCCAACTTGAACCCCTTTGCGCTCCTCATCTTTATTCCTCTCAACGACTTCTTTATCTACCCTGCTCTCCGCAAGGCCGGTATCAAGTTCACTCCCATCAAGAAGATCACGGCTGGTTTCTTTGTCGGTTGCTCCGCCATGATCTGGGCTGCCGTCGTCCAGCACTCCATCTACCAAAAGTCCGAGTGTGGCAAGTATGCCTCTGGGAAGATATGGAGCGAGGAGGAGGGCGATATGGTCGACTGCGCCATTGTTCCCATCAACGTTTGGGCGCAGACTGGTTCTTACGTCCTGATCGCCTTGTCTGAAGTGTTCGCCTCCATCACCTCGCTTGAGTATGCCTTTTCCAAGGCCCCCAAGAATATGCGATCCATGGTCCAGGCCGTCGCCCTCTTCATGACTGCATTCTCTGCCGCCATTGGACAGGCTCTTGTTGGCCTCGCCGCCGACCCTCTCCTGGTGTGGAACTACGGTCTTGTCGCTATCCTCGCCTTCATCGCCGGCACATGCTTCTGGTTCCAGTTCCGCGGACTTGACATCCACGAAGATGAGCTCAACGAGCTTCCTGAGGGTAATGCTGGAACCACTGTTGACGAGGAGTCCCCTTACAACAAGAACAAGCAAATCGATTGATAAGATTTTGGCCGAGATAATGTGATGAATATTATCATCCAAGTTGAACATCAATAAATTGCTGTGAGATTACGTGATGATTTGACCGTTCATGGCACGTGACTGACTATTCCGCTCCTTGCCTCACCAAGACTGAGCACCTAGACACGTCTTTCTCCCTACACACCTCACCCTTTGCCTGTATGGACAAGTTCTGGTAACTTTGAACATCATGCGCTTTATTGGACATGAACATCTTGACAGTTTACGTTGATAGTTTTAAAATATCTTTGTTGGGATGATTTAATGCTACGTTAGCACCTCTGAAGTAACGGCATCTCCTAGGATTAGTTGGAACTGGAGGAGAATTCCATCCCGAAGCCGCCATGATCTATCGAGGTACCCTGTAAAGCCACTGCTGTGACTGCACCTGCAGGTCTAACATCCCCGGCCCTGAGATGCACTTTCCTCATTCACTCAAGAACCCAACCAAACCCGTCCTTTCTGTTTTCTCTACATCCATCCTCATCGTCAACTTTCCTTTCCTAATCATCAATGCCTCTTTTGCCCTCATGCCCACGGACGGCATCTCATCGTACAAATCAAAATGGCTCTCGACCGACAAACCGATGAGCAAAAGTCAAGAGTACGGCCTACACACATTAGTCGCAAAAGACCCCCTCACTGCTGGCGTGACTGACGTTGTCGCCGTACATGGTCTCAATGGCCACTATGAAAAGACATGGACCGAGGAGGTGAGCCAGTACAACTGGCTTCGTGATACCTTCCCTGGCCCTACTCGTAGTTCGTCCAGTAGCTCCTCTGGCAGCTCCTTGATGGTCCGCGTCATGTCTTTCGCATATAGCTCAAAGGTCCAGTTTAGTAGATCGACTGCTAGCATACACGACTTTGCCAGCCAATTGCTCGAATGTCTTCTTGTTGAGAGACAGTCTGACATGGAGAAGAGAAGGCCGATTGTCTTCATCTGCCATAGTCTGGGAGGCATTGTCTTCAAGCAGGTCAGTGTCACTTTTGCAATGCCACTCATGCTCCCGACAAGTTCTTCTCCTAACGTTCCAACGGCTAGGCTTTCAACATGGCCAGTACTCAAAGTCGATATCAGGATCTGGCCAAGAGATCCATTGGTGTCTTGTTCTTTGGAACACCTCACAAAGGCTCGGCGGTGGCTAGCTATGCCACGACTTTGGGAAACCTGCTCAAGGCCTCATCTCTCGGGAGGCATACTAATACACAACTATTGAAGGACCTGGCAGTTCACTCCTCGACCTTGGAGCAGGTGTCAGACACTTTCTTACAGTTCGGCACTTCTCTTCGCGTCGTAACATTTTACGAGACTGAAAAGGTGGACGGCCTGTCGTCCTTGGTATGTTACAATTCGGACTCACCTTTGAAAGACAGGCCCTGACCGTTGTCCTAGATTGTCGACGAAATGTCAGCCATTATGCGTATCAGAAGCGAAGTGTCTGTTCCTCTGCAGAGAAACCACCGCAATCTCTGCAAGTTCTCGTCCCGTCACGACAAGATGCTGGAGCTTGTCATGTACAATCTGTTGACTGTGGTCAATCAGACCACCAAACAGAAGGAATTGGACCTAAAAGACCTCTTGCTCAAAAGTTTAGCCACCTCGAACCCAGATCTTCACAAGGCTCGAAACCCTCAACCAGTTCCTGGTACTTGTAGCTGGGTTCTCGACCACACCACTTACACGCGGTGGCTCGCGTCACCAATGCCAGGCCTCCTTTGGTTATCCGCGGATCCGGGCTGTGGGAAGTCAGTATTGGCCTCATTTCTCATAGATCACCTCAGAGAGCAGCAAATTTCATCGAATAACATGAACATTTGCTACTTCTTCTTCAAATCAGACAACATCGAACAGCATGAGGGAGTCTCTGGGCTCCGTTCTTTACTCCATCAACTACTGCAGCTTCAGCCCGAGTTGTTGGATTTTGTTTCTGAAATACTGCAAACGCATCAGATAGGCAACATTGAGACTTTGTGGCATACGTTAATTGAAACTCTGCAGCAGCCCATCGCCCACGAGACGGTATTCATTATCGATGGACTGGACGAGTGCGAACAGATCTCACGTAGATTGCTTACAATCAACCTCTCAAAGCACTTTGCTCCTAGAAAACAAACACAGCATCCGTCCAAAAGCTTGCCGACCAAAGACTCGCCAGTCAAGCTAAAAGTTATTGTCTTGAGCCGTCCAGAAAACTCTCTCAAAGCTGCGTTCGATCGACCCAGTTCAAGTACTTCGCAACCGGTATGCTCCATGATAAGGTTGCGAGGCGAGGATGAAACAGACGCCATCAGTCGAGACATAGGGTTAGTCATTGATGCAGAGATCGCCGAGATCGTAGACATGGGTCTACCAGAGGAGCTTCTCGTAGACTTCCGCCGTGAGCTAGTTGCAAGGGCGGACAGGACCTTTCTATGGGCAACGCTCATCATTCAGCTCGTCAAGGAAAGGGCCGAGGCTGGCGCATCGCGTCGCGAGCTGGAAGACATCCTGCACAGTCGGGACATAGATACAGTCTACGCCGGGCTGCTCGCTGGGCGGACGGACAAGACGCAGGCGAGGAAATTGCTCAGTTTGGTCCTCGCAGCTACTCGACCGCTGAGTGTCGAGGAACTGAGCATAGCGCTGGCAATCAAGCCAGAGTTTGACACGTTCGAAAAGGCTGCAGGACGTAGGAAGCCCACCGACTACTCGTTTAGCGACATCGAAGACGATCTGGTCTATCCGTTTGAGAACCACATCAAGGCATTGTGTGGTCATTTCATTCGTGTGATCAGAAACAAGATTTATCTGGTTCACGAAACAGCACGCGACTTCCTACTCGAGACTCAGGAGGCAACGATGAATGAAAACGATGAAGTGTGGTTCGCCCTCGATGACGAAAATAGCATGATTCTTGGACCGGACGATGCGGTATCATACAATGTAGAACCATCGCTGCCGTGGAAATCCTCCATAAACATGTTACAATGCCACTCATTGTGCCTCGAAGTATGCGTCACTTATCTCTACTGCATGGGTAAGAAAACACCAGAGAGCACACTAGGTCGACCAAGTCAGCGCACAGCACCTTTTCTCGACTACGCAGCCACTGCTTGGGTCACACACTTTTCCCATGTACGCGATGACCTCGACCTGGCACATTTCTCATACTATCAGAATCTCTGCCACCCCATGTTTCCGGGGTTTACCACATGGATTGATGCATGTGCCCGGGGAGCGGACCGTGGGATACCCACCAACCCTGGGGGTGCAGATGATGACGTACAAGACTACTACGTCGCTCTATTCAAGATGGACACTGAGGGTTATGCCGGCCGTGTTCAGTCCGCCAAAGATCGTATGCAGAGCTACCTGTCTAGTAATCCAGGAACGGCCAAAAACCATTACTTTCCCGTGTCAGCTGATTCCAAAGGATGGGTGTCGCTGGATCTGGATCGAGAAGACTACCAAGACGCGCTCTTGAATCATTGGAGGAGCTGATGCACAGATTGACGGCCTGGTGCCATTAAGAGGAGGGGTCTATTTAAACGAGTTGTGAAATCTATATATATATCGCTAATATCTCTCATGCCGCGTTCTCTATAAAGAATAGAACAGGGAAACAGAGCATTAAACAGATGAATTCTGATATAGGCTAAACCGCCCCTTTGGAAAGAGTTAATGTTCTAAATGCTGAATCTCTGAAGTATCCAGATTGTTTAATAACAGTGTCGTGAGTTTAACCATATCGTGTATCCGCTATGCCCCCATATGAAAAGACGACCAAACTCCAAAAGAGTCTAAAGAAAGAAGGGAGAGTACAGGGGAGAATAAATGAAAAGAACCATTATCCCCTTTGTGTATCGTCTAACAAGCGTATACACCACGTAATAAGTGGCCGAAACAGTAACTGCACCCGTCAGCCTATGTTTCCATTGGCGTCCCCAACTGGTGTCTTTTGATACAGGTTATGCAGCCTAATGTACTCGTACACTCGCTTAGGAATATCCAAGACTTGCTTGCCGCTTTGTATTTGAGCCCTGACCTTTGTCGACGAGACGTCGTTCTTGAAGGATGGGACCACCCAGATATTGTCGTGATACTTGTTCAGAGGCTCAATAGCCTTCTTTACATCGCATTGTGTAGGCCTCTCGACGACAAACGCGCCGTACTGGCCTAGCAGAATCTCAATATCCGAGGTCGGCCATGATTTGGTGTCGCTCATGGTCAGTGCTAGGTCGGCGCCAATGAGAAGTACAATTTTGGCTTTTACGAAGCTGTCGTCGTGGGTTTGGATGCCGCCTAGGACATTGTTGATTTGATGATCAAGTCTTCTCAGGACGTCGTGGGTGGGTGTGTAGATTGGATGTCCCGAGCTATCACGACGTGTAGTCTCCCACTCATCAATCATAACGTTGCTCTGTCTTTCTTGAATTCCCAGAGTGCACCTAGTTTCCGAGGTCATCAGCAAGACCTGCGAGAAATGCCGTCAAGATCTCTTTTGACTTACATTTCGATGCGGTGATGAGCAGCAACAAGAGAGCTCTTGCCGTATGTGTCACTGCAAAGACTCATGTAATTCCCCACAATCTCGAAACCAGGCTCCACATGCTCGACGTGACGTTGTGCCAGTTCGAACATTTCCAAGTGTAGCACTGTGATGGGCGAGTAACTCCCGCAGGCTATTAACACCAGAGGAGTCTTTCCGGCACGCTTCAGACGACGCCTCAGCTTAGCTTGAGGAAACGTGTAACCCTGAGTTGTTGAGTCTGACTCGAACGCGCCAGATGGTTGTGTGGGAGAACCGTAGGAACTGGGGTTCAAGGAGCCCATGATAGCCTGATGGGAAGAAGTGGATAAGGGTATTTGAAGATATAAAGAACCCAATCGCGACAATCGCAGTCAAGAGTTTTCTTTGGTTTATATACAAGAAGAGATGTCGCAAGTAGTACCAAGATGGGATGTGGATGGTGGAGTGGAGGGGTAAAAGAGATCATGGATGCTTTAGGATGACTGAACTAGGCACCCGGGTTTCCTTCCTTAGTCATCAGACTACTTGCCTGCCTATTTCATGGATCTATTCCAAACTACACTACGGAATACTTTCCCTGGCAAAGAAACACATGTCTATTCTGCCTAAATAGTCTGCAATTTTGCAACTATTTACTCCGCGGTTGAGGGGGTGGGTGGGGGAACAAGGACGCAGAGTCGAATAGGCTGCCGTTGAGAAACCCTGGATATGTGTGCTATAGAGGTTGCTTCTGTCCAATGACGTCAATTTCTTCAATCTTTGGACCCCTGCTTGTGTGGCTGCCCACAGGTGTCACCATCACCATTCTTTGGTGTGAGGATCAGCCCGCCATTGATTCACTCCTAGGTACTATGTATGAGTATCCAAAGACCACGAGTGCTGCGATTGCTGCTTCTTCTTTACTCCCGCCTCAAGGTTTTGTGAGTCTTCACTAGTTATGTACCTTGACTCACAATCTCTGATACTCCCTAATTCTGAGTTGCGCCATCTTGAACCACATACATGTAAACCTCACAACACTCCCTTTGAGCGAGTTTAATGCACAGCATAGTAGATCTACCTCCGTCTGGCATTTTGAGCAGTTTCTCTGCCGGGCTCATCCCGGCATCTTGGGACTGTGAGGATGCTCTGGAAGAGTGAGCACCTAGTCGACAGACCTCATAGGATATGAATACTTGGTAATTGAATAAGAGAATATGTACGAAAAAGAATCTAAACCTCTTCATAGATACAGTGACTCCAACGTCACAGAACGGTGAACGCTCAACCTTGTATCCACACAGAGCCATACGAGATTTGGCAATCGGACTTGACTATGCAATGCAACACAAGACAAACAAAAGCACAGCCCAAGAGCTGCACAGTTTTCCAACTGGTACAGTCCGTCCTATTAGCCACATCCTCCCACATTAAGAAACAATAAACAAGACAGTAAGTTACTCCAATGACCTACTCTGCAGGATCCAATAAAGCGATCCGCAAGCTGTCCCTATTAAATATGCCGAACCCTTGACGCCGTTATTGGTTGAACCCACGATGAAGCCTTCCTAAGACCCGATTTTGCGAAAGACATCATTTCTGCAGTCGCTCGTGTCACGTGTGCCATCATGCTCCTACACATTTGACAGACGTTGTACAACAGCGGCTTAAAACCTGTTCTGCGGGCTTGGTGGGCCATTGCCATACGAAGAATGCCTTGACGCGGGCATGTTGGGAGGCGGCAGAATTGATGGGTCATCAGCGAGCAGGTCATCGAGAAATGCGCTAGGGGCTCGCTGGCTTGGAGGTCGGTGGAGGTTGAGCGACGAGTTGCTTATGTCTCGGCGGCCATGGAATGAGGGAGAGTCGGGAGGCGACGGGTTCAGAGTGTGCCGAGAAGGGTTACCGAAATGGCCGTGAGAATCGGGACGCAGGTTGGTCAGACTGATAGAATGGTCATGACCTGCTCCAGGAGAACCGCTACCAGCAGCATAAAAACCAGAGGGTAGGAACGTCGAACTGCGGTTGCCTCCGGTGTTGTTCGATGCAGCAGCAGTGGGCGAGAAGAAGAGGTTCGACTGGCTGGGAGTGGACGACAGAGCAGGCCCACGAGTGGTACGTCTGACGCCGCGTCCCGGTGCAGAAAGGGACATGGCCGATGCGTTGTCGGTATACTTGTAAAACGGAGCGGGAGGTGCTGGGAAGCCAGTCTTTGTGTTGACCTCATGCTGGGCCTTGGCAGCTCGCGCAACAGAACGGTGGAGCAGGATGCCCACAATGAGGCGCCAGAGAAGGATTGCGAGGCCAAAAGCACCCAGAATGGCACCGACGGCGATGAAGACGGTTCCATCGGGCGCGCTCGAGTGCTGCATGAAGGGAGCGTTCACAGTTGGCGGGATAGAGGGAGCCGGGTAAGTGGGAATGGGCTTGAACTTAGTCAAGGTGGGCAATCCTGTAATCTCATTGGAAACGCTTGATGAGATGGATGTGATTGAAGACTTGGCATTTGTGATACTCGACGGCTTGTCATCTTCGGTTGAAGTAGGCTCATCGTCCTCGGTGGAGCTTGGCTCGTCTTCTTTCTCGGTAGTTGAAGATGGCTCGTCCTCTTCCTCAGTAGTTGAAGCTGGCTCGTCCTCCTCGGTCGCGGTAGAAGCTGGCCTGTTCGTATTCGAGTTTCTAGTCGTGGCCGCCGAATCGGCTGAGTTGTCCGATGCTGCAGTAGGCTTATCCGAAGCGCTGTTGCCGGCACTTTCGTTGTCGGAGTCGGCAGGTTCGGTGGCAGCGCTGTCGTCGTCGTTATTGTCACCGTTTCGCTGAGCATATGCGAGGGTGCTATATAGGGAGACTGATGCCAGGGTAGTGAGCAAGAGCTCGCGGCCCGGTAGGTAATTGGTAGGCTGCATATTTGGTATTATGATCGTATGTGTACTAGTCAAGGTGTTTTTGAAAAGAATGAAGGCTCGTAATGATCAAGTGCGCAAGTCGATTGTCGTTGGACGCGACAACACACATACACAGAGCCACAACGAGTCAAGGTAGATTAAGCAAAGCCGAGGCAAATTTCCGTGTCTCAGAGAACGGCCGCGTCAGGGTTCCGCCCAATCAATAGAGGCTGAGGAATGCCAAAAAAAAAATTCAGTTGAGGTGGAGGAGTATTTGCTGAGGTGGTCGGTCTGGTGTGTGGGACGAGGGCGAGGGAGGCGGAGGCAGGGTTGGGCGAGACAAAACGTCGTAGTCACTTCCCCTTTGTTTCGAGAATAAGGCGACGGCGTGATCAAGACGCGAATTCTAGCATGCGAGAGCGAATAGACGTCGACTGATATTCTGGGCAAGGGGGTTTCAACGGCCCAGTTGGAAGAGAAGAAGCGAAAGTCGGAGTAATACTGTATCGATACAGTGATTGGCAGGGATTTTTCCAAGAAACCCAGGAGAAGGAAAAAGAGACGAATAGAAAGAATGTGACAGCGTAACCAAGCGAATGGATGAGACGCTCTAAGAAAGCTGAGTAAACATTACTGGGAGGGTTAGTGACTAACGATTGAGATGCGGATGAAGAGATACGAAATGGAGGAGATGGAGGAGAAGGAGAAGAAGACGGGGTCGAATGAGTTTCGGAGAGGGCCTGTGCGTGCGTCCAGGGGAGTATTTCTTTTCGGGCAAGGCCTCAGGTGAAGTTGAAGGGAGGAAGGGAAGGGAAGGGGCGCTTAGAGCCTAGACCAGAGTTGGTGCTGCCTTTGGGGGTGGCACTTGGGACGTTTCATTCGCTGAAAGAGGTTGTTGGCTTCTGAAAGGGTCCGCCAAGCCTGTGGTCATAAATCACTGCGAACTTCAGGGGCGCACGCCATCTCAGCAGGTCTTAAATAGGCATACTTGGTCAGCAGCCTTAATATATAGTGTACGTGACCTGTTCTTGTCCATGGCTTCTGTCGTTTGTGCTGAAGGGGCCAGAAAGCCAAGTGTAACGGAAGTTAGGCTAAGGCGAGGAGGGTTCAGCAGCGGAGTACTGTATTGTATTGTATTGGTGGTCTTTGATGTTATGTGTATTTACTAGTTATTTTCTCATGTTTACTCAACAAGTGTTGTCATCCAAAATTGAGCAGTTAAGAAGACCGTTCAACTCTAAAACCATCGTCCCCGTCTCGAAGCCGCCACCCGCTAACGGCTAAACATTGAACATGCGTGGCTTCCTTCTGTAACTTCCCTTCCCCTTACGCGGCATCTTGCAGATAATTGTTAGATGCGATGCATGTCGACCGTTGACAGGAAAATCGAAGCAAGATTCAGTGCGTCAAGATCTAAATACGCGTCGATTGTAACGTGCGTCCATTCAGTCGAGGTTTGACACCGCTCGCCTGTATCCCTCCAAGGAGGTACATATTATTGGATACGGCCATTAATAAAGCACCTGCCCATACTACGGATACCTAAGCACCTCATTTATGTGGCTGGGGCAGCTTCGCATCGGCCACAACTCCAAGTCCCCTTAAAATATAGAAATTTGTCTCCATTTTCAAATTGAATTACATCCAAGCTTCTGTTTATTCATCAATGAACCCCGACTTTGCGCACTGGTTGAAGATCTGGCGTGTCAACAAAAGTTTGGGCTGGATCCATCGCACCCGAGACTCAATTGAAGGCACCTATCAAAAAAGTCCCACTTTCGGGTCTCTTTTTCTTCAGATGCACGTGACCATATCAACATGCCAAGACATGACCGTCAAGCAGCCGCGGAGCCTCGTCATCGTCAGCCTTCCAGAATTCAGCCCAGTCCCAGGTCGACATTCTCCAATCCACCAGTAACCACCACATTCGACGACCATCTACAACTGGCCTTTGCGAACCCGTCCGATACCCAAATATCCCAACCTCGACCGTGACGCATCGGAAACTTATCACCATGGAAGAAGAGCGCCTCTGGAAGTTCCAACGCCCCGAGTGGCTCAACAGCGTATGGGCCCGTAACTCCGGCGTTTATATTGCGGGAGGTATTGTACGTCAACTTGACATCTGATGTGCGCACAAGGTGCTCTCCCGCCCTGCGGCCTGGGCTGGGATGGGTTGGAACCGTCTTGGCGCACATTCGCCATAGCCTCTGCTATCGCTAACATTCCGCGCAGTTCTCCTTGGCTTTCTACATCATGCTTGACTCTGCCGTCTGGTCCAAGCAGGCGAACGGCTCCAACATCCACGTCAAATTCGTCGACTGGCTTCCTCTCATCTTCTCCAGCTTGGGAATGCTCATCATCAACTCGGTCGAGAAGCAACGCCTCAGCGCCGACTCTTTCAGTTATAGTGGCTCTGGTGTCGCGTGGAAGGCTCGCGTCGTCTTATTCCTCGGCTTTGCTGCCCTCGCTGGTGGTATGGCTGGAGGAGTGACTGTTTTCGTTCTCAAGTTTGTGGTTCCCGGTGTCGGCATGCCTGCTCTGGGAATGGGCATCGAGAACGTCGTTAGCAACGCTCTAGTTGGTCTCAGGTATGTCGAATACTATCTTTGAAGCTCTTTCTACAGTCAAGACATGGTTCTAACATACTGTAGCACGGTTGTTCTTTGGGTCAGCCAGAACATGGAGGACGAGTATTCGTACAACCTATCTCTTTGAGTAAAAATTGGCCCGAGACGTCGAAGAGGCTGAGAATGTAAAGAGCGCATTGCTGAACTTTGTGGTCATTGATTGAAAAGTGCCACATGCGTCATGGCTACAATGCGTCCTACAAGTCGAGATTATGATGGAAATCAAGCATGCAGGAGGGTTGCATCAGTATTGTTAAGTTAACGAGACCCCATGCGGAAATGGAAGACCTTTACCTAGCACTAGGCCCTCACTTGGATAAAGAACCCCTGGAGGAAGGAGAGGCTAATGGCAAATGCCTTGGGATGTTGTTTGTTTTAGTTGCACGCGACAGACGTGCTGTCTTTTTTGTAGCGATGTCCAGTGGGCAGTACATGATCAAAGGCAGAGGTTATGAGATCAATATTAACCACCGTCTAAGACTATTTGCAAGCCTATATATAAACCGAACCTGAATCAAATAATCGCGAGCGATACTTGATCACAATACACTTTCTATACCCGTTGACGTGAAAACCACCCCTCATTGACTCTCCAAGTGCCGAAATAGGAAATTCAGCGGCCAACACCCTAGGAAACAACCCCACCGAGAATCAACAACACCACTAACCATTATCTCACTCCTCCCATCATACCAACTTTTACCCATCATCAATCCAAAACCCTTTTGCTTCCCCTTTTCTGTGATTCTATATCCCCTCCCCCGGACACAATGACAGACCGTAATCGTCCAGCGCCCAACACAAACGGCAACGCCGTCTCCCGCTCTCGCAACGGCGCATCGGGCGCCAGCGTTCGTCGTAACCTCTTCCAGAGCCAGCTTACTCGGCGGCCCACAGCTGGATCGACATCAACGTCGGCGGAGACGCTTCATCTGGACGTTGATGTTTTGTCTGATACTTCGGAGATTGTCGTTCGTGATAAGAATGGTGAGATTGAGCTGGGGGATCCGCCGACGCCGGCGCTGGAGGATGAGGATGATGTGCCATTGGATCATCGGCAGGAGAGTGAGAGTGCGTCTTTTTTTTCTTTTTTTTCTTTTTTTTTTTGGAGTCCCGTCTGCTTTGTGAACTCGACTAACTGTTGGGATAGAGGAGAGACAGCGTTTAGCAGAGGCGGTAAAGCATCATTCGGTCAGCCATAATACCGTGTCGGATCAGCCTGAAGGTATCGATCGTTCTGGATCTGTTCATTTTGTACACACTAACACGACGTGGCAGAACTTTTGGAAGCTGTAAGGACAAGTTTGCGGGCCAAAGTTGCAGCCCTCGCAGATGATAATTGGATGTTTGAATCAGAGGAACAACCTCGTGGATAAGCCAACCACGCCTGATTATCAACCTTTACATACAACGCCCGCTTTCTATATTTTTCTCTCGCAGGTCCCTATGATACACAAACTCCCTAGTCCGGCGGTACAGTCACCCGCGTTGCATCTAGTCCAGACCCTCGGCCTTTGGCATCTCTACTCGCTGCGTCACCTGTTTGCGCTTCGGCTGTTCCTGACCACCGGAGCCTCCACCAAAGAAACCGCTCATCATGTCCATCAGAGGGTTGCTTTGTCGGGGCCTGCTCAGACCAAAGTACATCTCGCCAATGATCTCGAGCGACTCGCTCCAAGATCCTGTCTCGCCGATCTGCGTCGCATACTTGGATACGAGCGCCCGGTAGAGCTCGGGTGCGCCGCGCTGCACGGCCAAAAGAAGGAAGCCTAGGAAGTTGAGGAGCGGGAGGCTGGGGAATACACGGATGTCACTGGCTCCGCTCGAAACATCCTGGACGCCGATGTTGGGGTGGTCAGTGGTAAGGGAGCTGGTGAAGAGACGGTACGAGGTGTTGGCAGCGCGGACGTTGCCGACCAACAAGTAAGGGAGGACTGTCCGACCAGCAAAGAGAGCGGCCAGATGAGGCTCGCCCTCCTTGTACCACGCATACTCCATCCTAGTCAGGGTTTCGGCCGAATCCTTGGTTCCCAATATCAAATGCTTTTCCGCCTCGTACGTGTTGTGCTCTTCTGCGTAGAGTGAACCCGCAACATGATGAAGCTCGGGGTCTCCAGCTGGATACTCGCCAAACTTGGCCGACCATCTACAGCAACCTCTTGTCAGCATTTTATATCCCAGTAGGGTAAAAAAGAAATACAGCCTCGTAGACTACTCACGCAATAATATCCCCCACAAACCGCTTCCTCGTAGGCTCCTCCGCGTTAAACAGCCGGAGACACGTCAGCAGTCTCCCCTTGGCGGCAGCATCAGGCTTCAGCTCAGCCTGCTTATACACATCGACCAGCATGATGCACAGGTCGCCACCGCTGCCTCCCTGGCCTGTCTTTAGCAGCGCCTGCGCCACGTTGGCGAGGATGTCGATGGCTGCGGGCCAGTTGGACGTCTTGATGTAGCGCGAGGCTGCAACCCGGGTCTGCTGCTGGGCTTCGTAGTAGTCGCCCTCTTCGATCTTGGCTTGGAGCCGGGCAACGATGCGGTCGACTTTGCTTGCCATGGTGGGTGACCTTTTTTTTTTAATATTATCTAAGGTGTGAAGGTAAGGAATGGGAAGTGTGACGTAGAAACTTTGTATGTCGATGATGGAACAGGGAGCTTGTTTGGTGGAAGTACGTTGGAGGGGTTGATCATTGGAACTGAAGGCCCCCACATTGAGCTTGACTCCACTTCCAGCTTCACTTTTCCATGAGCCTTTTCTAGGCCTAGGTCTAGGTACCTCTATGTATGGACGTTACAACGCCATCTCTTTAAAACCATCAAGGACAAATATTAACAAGAACAAATATTAACATTGGAGCACTAGAGAATCTCGAAGCGAAAATAACAATAGTCACCTATATCTTATTCGTTCCTCATCCAGACTTCTCTTCAATCTCCTCTCGAGCTCCATGTATATCCTCCATTCTGATACCACTACGGGCACACATACTCCTAAAAATGCCACCCTGCTTCCACAATTCCAATGGGGTATCCAACTCGGCGATACGGCCAGAGTCCATTACACAAATCCTGTCGTAGCCTATAATGGTTTTCAAACGATGCGCGATGCAAAGTAGCGTTCGTCCGCTGAAGGCTGTGGCCATGGTCGTCTGGATCTTGTCGTCTGTCTCCATGTCTACCGAGGACGTCGCCTCGTCGCACACAATGATCTGAGCACCTCGCACTAAAGCTCGGGCAAGAGCCATGAGTTGTCGTTGGCCGAGGGAGAAGTTAAGACCATCTTCTTCAACTGGTGTGTCCAGATGGATGCGTGAAGGGTCTTGGGTGCGACGTCCGTCCTCGGGGGTAACGGCATCGACAGGGACAAGATCTGCTTGGCGCAGGGCAGACCAGAGCTCGAGATCGGTGTGCTCGTGGAAAGGGTCGAGGTTGCTCCGGACAGTGCCATGGAAGAGAGTAGGGTCCTGGGGGATGATGGCCAGGCGGGATCGCAGGTCATGAAGGCCAATGGTTGAGATATCAAGACCATCGATAGTAATATGACCGCCCGAGATCTCGACGAGTCGGAAGAGCGTGCTCATGATGGAGCTCTTGCCTGCGCCTGTTCGGCCGACGATGCCGATTCGCTCACCACCACATACATGCATACTAAGCCCTTGAAGAACAAGTGGGAGGCCAGCGCGGTATCGCATCTCGACATTGTCAAAGACAATCTCACCCTTTTCGGGCCATGTCTTGCGGACTTCTACGGTATGAAGAGGAGCCTCCTCCTCGAGCTCAGTGCCGTAGTAGTAGAGACGCTCCACAGCGTTCATGGCATTCTCGACTTCGGCGAGCTGGCGGACTGAGAATTGCATCATACCGACAATGGATAGGATGTAACTGAGAACAAGACCGCCTGTGGAAGGATTGATTGAGAAACGGGACGTGACGACCAAAATCGCCACGGTAAAGACCAGCAGCACACCGACGAGATCGATGCGTATCGATAGCCAGCGCTGATTGGCAAAAGTAATGTAATAAGCGCCGTTCATCTCATCAATAGACTCTCGAAGCTCGCGAATAAAGCGATCCTGCAGACCGTAGGCACGAATAGATGCAACGCCGCTGAGACCTTCGCCAAATTTGGCAAAGACGTGCGATCGAAGAACGGACTCGAAACGCTTGACTTCGCGGGCGGAAGCACGGTAGTACATAGCCGCCAGGACGAAAACGACGTATAGAGGGGCGAGGGCAAGGGCGAACCAGTGGTAGAATGCAATGATGAGGATGAAGATGGACGTGATCATGCCCATGGTCAGGAAGAACATGCGAATGGCGTCGGTCAAGTTATTATCCATGACATCAACATCGCGGGAGAAGCGGTTCGTGATACGGCCCAGGGGCGTGGTGTCGAAGAAGGACATGGGCGCGCGAAGGACTCTGGTGACGGCCATCCGGAGCATGACCTTACTGGACCTCGTTCCTAGAATGGAGAGAATGACGGAAAAGGCAAACATGAGGAGAGCCTGGACAACACCGAGTGCTGCATAGATGGCGATGTACACCCCCGTGGATAGGTCGTACCTGTTGGAGGTCCAGTACGAGAGCCAGAGACTGGTCATGATGTTTGCGCCCTGGGAGAGGACGAGAAGAAAGACGATGAGAGGTGCGCTCATGACAGAGCCCGATGCTTTGATGTAGGCGCCGTAAACGGACCAGGGTACACTAGATGTGGGCTTTTCCTCCTGCGTCATAAGAGCAGCGCTCTTCTTCTTTGGGTCCTTCTTTATCTTCTCGTCTTGTGTGAGCTCCTCTCCGTCATCGGGCTTCTTCTCCTCCTCGTGCTTTTCCTCAACGGCGGTAGTCTCCATCAGCGACTGGAAGCCCTGATGGTCTCGAATGAGGTTGTCGAATGTGTCAATAGCCTGGATTTTGCCCTCCTCCATCCAGATGATTCGGTCACAGCGGTTGAGAACCCACAGCTGATGTGTTGCGAGGATGCGACACTTGCCTTTCATGAGACCCAGAATGGCGTGGTCAAAGATATGTCGGCCAACGTGGGCATCGACTGCGCTCAGAGGATCGTCCATGAGCACAATGTCGGCGTCGAAGTAGATGGCCCGGGCGATGTTGAGTCGCTGCTTCTGACCTCCTGAGATGGTGATTCCACGCTCGCCAATTTCGGTCTGGTCGCCATTGGGAAGCATATCGATATCAGCCTGCAGAGCACATCTGTCGCAGTATTAGTAGTTGGTCATCACGGGAGTTATGGACAAAAGACTTACGCTTGGACAACTTCCTGATACCAGTCCTTGTCAACATCCTTTCCAAAGATAATGTTATTCTGAAGCGTCGTGTTCTGGATCCAGGCGTATTGAGGACAGAATGCTCGAGAGGCACCAAAAACGACGTTGCCGTCAGTTTTTCGCATGTCACCAGCAAGAGCTGACAACAAGGAACTCTTTCCACTGCCAACAGATCCGATGACAGCAACAAGCTCGTTACGCCCGACCCGAAAGTCGAGATCCTGTAACTTGAAAGGCTCTCGCTCTTCTACAAGAGTACTTGCGCTTTCTTCGCCTGTGTACTCTGGTAGCTGGTTCGTCTGCTGAGCACCGGTCTTTTTCTCCTGCTTCTTCTTCTTCTCCTCCTTCTCGCCAGACTTTTCAGCCTCACTAGCATGCCTTTCCCATGTGAATGCGGCCTTCTCCAGACGGATCGCATCCTCTCCGGTTGAGTCCACAGTCATGTCCTCTGCCATCTCTTCCTCGAGAAGAAACTCCTGGATTCGCTTGACCGACGACCAAGCATCGACTACCTGGCCAAGAACGAGAGGAAGCAGGTTGAGTGGAATTCGGAGACCGTTGAAAAGAGCCAGAGAAGAGAAAATCTCGGCAGGCGCAAGTCCATGGTTCGAGAGCGAGTACGTGATGAAGGAAAGCATCGAGGCAAAGATGGGCAACGACATGCTCACGGCGTTGATGGCATTTCGAATCGCCAGAAGAATCTGGATGGCGTAAATCTCCTTGTTTCGAAACTGTCCCAGACGTTCCAGGAATGCCTTTTCCCAACCGAAATACTTGACGAAGCGGACCGACTGCAGAATCTCCTGTGTGAGCGAAACACGCTGATCGGTGATTTTGTTGATGGCACGTCGACGATGGAACAGACTTCGGATAGCCCTTGTCAGGAAAGGCATGCCGATGACAAGAAGGGCGTAACCGGCAAGGGCACTGTAGGTGATGTTGACCAAGAGAAGGGCGAGAGTGATAAGACAGATGATTGGCGATGTCCATATCATGTGGAAAAGGGCCGAGGCTTGATCGATGCGGTATGTGTCGACGCTCATGAGGTTGACGATACGTCCGTTGCCCCAGCCAGTGCCATCGGTTGCGTCTGGTTTGGCCTTCTTGGCCTTCTTGATCTTCTTCTCCTTTTTACTCTTCGCCGTTTCTCCAGCGACGTCTGTCTCGGCATTCGGTATCTGTTGTGCAGTTGCACCAGCTTTGGCTCGTCCTGAAATGAGCATCGACTTTTCGAAAATGAGACCGATCAAAACACCTCTTGACTGACCGCCGACCGTCATACCACGGTAAATGTAATGATTTGTTCCCAGTGTCATGGTGACTTGCATAAGAGTGATGCCGATGGCTAAGCCGACACCTTTACCTATATTTGGCGCTTGTCCGCCGGTGATGTTTGCTTCGTAGGCATCGGCAGCAAACTGGATGAGATAGCGAAGAGTAAAGGGGCTGATGACCTGAATGACACTTGTCCAGAGTGCGCATAGGCCGCCGATCCAGAACTCGCGCTTGAAAGTCTCGTGCATGGCCCAGAACAGAGGATGCTTGTCCCCTCGTTCAACACGTCTCTGGAATGAGGCCTTGAGTTTCTGGGTCAGAGGACCAGCTGCCCTATCTGGGTTGACAGACCAAATGTCATTGGCTTCGAGAGAGCGACGATATCCGGTCTATGGATGGTCACTGGTCAGTTGAAAAAGCACATCAGACGGGCGGCGCCGTTGAGCCCTGAGAGAGATAGAAGATGAGAGAGGTCAGGTGATAGAAGCGTAGCTTGGACGTAAGCAACGGCGAGATTGAAAGACTAATAATTATAATAAAACTTACCGTCATCAAAGGGGACATCCATTGGAAAGTCAATAGACTGAAGAATCCAGCATGATATTCTCTGCTCTCCATCCGCCTATCGGGGACTGAAGGTGGTGAGCCCCAACGTAAGGGGTTTAGTCTCTTGTGCCATGACTTCTTTCCAGGTTCCCCTGTTGTTGTTGTTGTTGTTGCATGTGTGGCTGTGGTTGCTCCTGAAGTATTCGTTCTTATTGTCTTCAACCCGGGCCTTTGTGAATTGCTTCCAGCACCGACTTCTTTTTCATTGCCTTCATTGTGACCCTTTTCACTTGCGCTGCCGATGCGATCCTCGCCTGAATCAGTTGGGCGTTCCAGATTTGAAGATTGGAGAGCAGCAGCTTCAGGATGAGCAGGTTTTAGCTCCTTGTCGACCGGATCTGCTGCCATTCTCCCACAGGAAGATAGGAAGTTGATGCCCTCGCCAGGAAATTACAAGTTGGAAAAAATTCAGCCTGAGAGTATTTGTTGTTGGCGACTGAAATGGTTCCGTTGATGTGGGTATATTATCCAAAAAGTAAGAATTTTGCCGTGTGAATGATCCCAGCCGCTGATGAATTTACAAGTAGAAACAAAAATAGGGAATCATGAAAAGCGTAGGCATTCGGTGATATACACCCCGTCGGAAGACGTTGATGATGTGGAGGAACCGAGCCGAGCTTTAAATGAGGACGGGATTGAAACCAAGTGTAAGATTACAAAGCAACAAAGAGCGTCGTAATGGAATAGAGTAAGTCGGAACACGGCAACTTGCGAATGGATGCCTGTTGCGGTAAGCGGAGTTTAGGAGAATTGCCCCCGGGAGAGGCGAGAAGAAACTCCGGTTAAAGGGATCGAGACAAGAAAAGGTGCGTATGTCGATGACGACCGATGATGAATAGGAAGGAATAAGGCCTCATGGACAGAAAACGACAAGATTCGTGAGGTACTGCTATGTGTACGGAGTATCTACAGGGGCAATTGCGGACAAAAGTTCCCCAGGAATTGTAGATTTGAGGGAAGCGATGAAAGATAAAAAGAAAATCGAATGTTGTGGATGGATGGACGAAGAAATGGAAGAAAGAGAGAGAGAAAGACCGGGAAAGGAGACAAACCTATTCAACTGTCTTCAATTTCGGCCATAACTAATAGATCCATCCCATGACAATATTACCCATCATCCTCGAAGCTTGGAGCTTGAACAAAACATACAACTACGGAGTACAACTACCCAAGCGTTCTATCCGCGTAAAGCAGGGATCATGGACTGATAGTCTACGATGACTGTTTGGTCAGAATTATGGGCAACCTCCAAGCTCATTAGCCGGCCGGACAAGGGCAAGCCTTTCTGGTTCAAGACTGTGTGGGGCTTCCTTTTCGATGGGAAGCTGAGCCTAGTAAAAGCATACAGTACAACTAAAAATCATCGCGTAAGCGACCAGCCGAGGATTGCCTTCGAGTGTCATGTGTTGTTCTTCGGACTTTACTCAATAATTGATGCGGGAGATCTACGAATGCCCCTCTTTGAGGTTTTGAAATATCTCGGATCTCGCTCTCGGACTCGTCGGTGGTTAATATACCGGAAGATACACGTCTTCCCATCTTCCCTTGAACTGTTGACCAATAGGGCTGAACATGTTGAGGCCCCCAATCACAAAGACATTTCCCTCCGAGACTGGGACTTGCATCTGTGTTACAAAGTTTGATTCAAACACCGTTCGTGCATTACGAACCGATGGCGCTCTCAAAACATCACTAATCGACCTGTGGTGACCCAACTTGCTGACAGATGTTCCGTCGAGTCTTTGACCTTCATCAATGCGAGGTGTGACTCTAAGACGAAAAGCTTCCGATGTGTTAGCCTGTGTGGCATGCCATGTCCTAACGGTTACCTCTCTCGTCCATGCTGTGAACCACTCCATCAGATGGTTCTAAACTTCGGTTGAGTCGTCAATATCGGCTCCGAGTCGGCCACGTTTTGTGGAAACTGAACGGAGTTAGTCGGCAGGAATTAAGCCAACGATTGGTTTTGTCACGTGATGTCGGCATTCCAACGCTCCGATCTCCATTATCCGTCATCGGAATTCGTTCAGGTTTCGCCGACTCATACTGAAAAAAAGGGCTGCAAGGCTGGAAGCTCAGATATCCCATCTCGACCCGAACCCCGACAGATTGCCAAGCTACATCTTTCACTTGCTCTGCAGTAGTCTTCTAGATTACATTGACTTTCGACACGTTCAACCTAGCCTATACCGCCACAATGGCTGTCGATGGTGCTCCTGCTATCGCCCTCCCTGGCACGATTCTAGGCCCGATCAACAAGTTTGCGCCAGGCGCCGGCACCCACGTTCACGAAGGCAACGTCGTGTCGTCCCTCATGGGCCAGGTCACTGTCATTGCCGCCTCAAAAACACCCGGTCCTGCCAAGCGCCTCAACAAGATCACTGCCCCAACTGTAGAAGAACTTGCCACTGTCTCCGTGTCTCGGCATGGCCACAAGCGCGAGATCCTTCCCGACGTCAACAATGTTGTACTCGCTCGGGTGTTACGCTTGATGCCAAAGCAGGCCATTGTGGTTATTCAGCAGGTTGGCGACACTGTACTCCAGACCGAGTGGCAGGGTGTTATTCGAGCGCAAGATGTGCGGGCGACAGAGAAGGACAAGGTCAAGATCTATGAATCCTTCAAGCCCGGTGATATTGTCCGAGCTCGAGTGGTAAGTTGGAAGGAAAAGAAAAGCTACATTGTGCTCTTTGGCTAATGAGTCTGCCTTTTTTCCAGATCTCTCTTGGTGACCAAGCCAACTACTACCTCTCCACAGCATCCAACGAGCTAGGAGTCATTATGGCGACAAGCGAAGCCGGTAATGACATGGTGCCAATCAGCTGGAAAGAATACAAAGACCCCGAGACTGGCATTAGTGAGCTGCGAAAGGTCGCCAAACCGAGCTGAGCTTGATATATCGCCAATATCTTAAAATGCGGCGTCATGGAATGCTGGATGTCGTAAAGCAACCTACATCCGAGACGTCCCGAGGTAGCCGCCTATTCATCAAAGAGAGTAACGGACAAGGGGACATTTCGATGGCCTGCAGCCTTGAAAGTCCCTGGATCATTTTGACTTTGTAGTCGAACGAAGCCAGTTCTCTGCCAGTCATGAGGACCAGCCCTTGAGTCAGACGAATCTCAAAGCCAAACATACACATGCGACTGTGTTTCTTTCTCGCACACCATGTCTCCATGGATATCAATAAAGAGGGGCATGGAATTCTGGCTTTGGCTCGACGAGACCAGGTTACATGTAGGCTGTGGGGAGTTTCCATGCTGGCTGGGAAGATGTTAGATGAGTAGATACCCAAGACTTTTTTGTGTTTGACAATTATTGCAGAGCATGATACCTAATCCTTGTATGTGACTTGTGAACCATGACAAGGCCCATCGATTTGATAGGCTGGGCGTCTTCCTCCATAGAGTATCTCCTCACGTGAACATGTCTCGTACCGTTGTTTGGTACCTATCCTTGGGTCCCTCGCCCCAGCTCTCCTTTTACCCCTATGACGTGCGTGACAAGCACTACTGAATAGCGTGCTTCCCGTATCGAATCAGCGCCGATCAGAGCCAACAGTCCTGCTGCATCTAACTAAACTGCCCCAAACCCAAAAATACACCGTCCCGCAACTCTCTGCTTCTCAAAGCTGTCACACTCCCTTGCTTTGCTTTCGTTTGACCATATTATTCTACATCATTCACTCAAGCGGGTTTCTCCCTGAATCTCTCTCTGTTTCTTCGAATTTCTCGATTCCTCCACCATCATACAACGTGTCAACACCCTCGGGGGGGAAATAACTATCAAACAATTCTCCCACATGCAATGGCCATGTCCTCAACTATGGTCATGACAACGACACCGCCGAATCTAGCCCATACACAATTCCCCAACTCGTCGCCATGCTGTCCTGGCTGCGGCTTCGGTCTAGACGACACCCACTCGGAACTCGTTGCAGCCCAGGCCCGTATCGCAGAGCTAGAGACCCAGGTTCGCATGCTTAACGAAAAGGCGACCGCCGCCGTCGACCGTTGGGCAGACTACGAGGATGAGCTCACCAAACTACGCGCCCAACTCCCTCCACCAGAAGCTCAAAAGCAACAACAGCCCACGACACCCACAAACCCCCGCATGTCCCTACTCCAGAGCGGGACAAGTCGTTTATCAGCTCTCCTCTCCCCGCGCAAGTCAACACCCGAACTACGCGATCTCGAAACCCCCCCTCGTCCCCATAACCAGCGATCCGCGAGCAGTCCAAACCACAACCAACCCCCGCCCTCTCCCTCCGCCGAAGACCTGATGGAGGCTCTTACCCGGGAACAGAGCCTGCGCAAGGAAGCAGAAGGTCGTGTCGCGGCCACGGGTCGGGAGGTCGAGGAGCTGAGCGCCGCGCTGTTCGAGCAAGCCAACGAGATGGTGGCCGAGGAGCGTCGCGCGCGGGCCAAGCTCGAGCAGAGGGTCGATGAGCTGGAGAGGAGGGACGTGGACAAGAGGAGGAGATTGGAGAGGTTGGAAGGCGCAATGGCGAGGATAGAGAGAGTAAGAGCACTGCTAGCTGAGGAGGAAGATGTGCGTGCGCCGGTAGTCGTAAAAGAGGAGGACGTGGTGCACGAGATGAAGAAGAGGACGACGAGTGGGAGGACAAGATCTGAGTCCAACATTGGAGATCATCTAACTCCAGCAATCTTCAAAGATGACAATAGAAGACGGTCAACAGGCGTCGACATAACGAGGAATCAAAACGACCTCTTGCCACATGATGGATGACGACCTGTAGAAAGCTATTAGGAGAAAGAGATACGGAGAACCAAAGCCCAATGGATTTATATCAAGAGTCCCAAACGCCTACAATGAATGATACAAAGCCCCCTACTTCGGGCGCTCTAGAATCTATCTGTCCTCAAGACAAAGTCCTCCACCCCTTCCACGCCTGTTTTTTTCTTTTGAGTGCTCCAACTCCTTTTATCAACTCCAAAAAGCCCTCTTTCTCTCTCTCTCTCTCCTTAATCATCAATCCCGTTCCACGACTTCTCACTTTCGGATCGGCACTGGTTGCTGGGCTTAGCATCCTTGACAGGCTTAGAATTCTCCCTTGACTCGAGAGCCACAGCCTTTCGGGGTGGTGAGCCGGATCCATGGGGTGACTCGGATCGTCGCCGCTTTTCTGCCCTGTCCTTTGGTGAACCATTCTCCTTCTGCTTGTGGTGCGTCTGCTTGGGAGACTCTCCACCCGAGTTTGAATTTCTGCGTTCACGCTTCTTATCCTTGTCCGAAGGCCCAGGAGTGGCTCGAGAAGTAGCAGGTCCCTTGCTGGCGTTGGCGCTACTCCATCGCGAAAGCATGGCAGCAACCTGTGGGCCCCAGACTTCTTCACCCTTGGCAAGCTCATCAAACTCGAGGCAAGTCGTGCCACCGACAGCAAAATCCCTCTGCCTTGTTCGAGCGAGTTCGGCCATGAGAGCAGCCGAGTCTAGCTTCGCACCCAAATCATGACAAAAGCTGCGGACGTAGAAGCCCGATGTTACTGTCAGCCGCACCTTACAGGCGGGAGGCCCCTCGTCACTCCATGGCGGAGGGGTGTTCTCGGCAGGCGAGTCGGGGACTAGATTAGCTCCCTTGTTGGAGTGAATAGGCTGCGGCATCTGTCCGAGGGCGCCTGACATCATATGAGGGTTCTTTCCATTCTTGGATCGCTTCGAGGGCATGTCTTTGATAAGCTCATCCTGGCGCTGCTCAAACTTTTGCTTGAATGATTCGTGCGCCGCTATCGCCTGGTCATCTTGTTCCTTCTCCTCTGGGCTCAACTTCTTGTTGGACTCTTGCTGCTTCTTTACCCTCCAGACCTGCTCCGCCAGGTTGCGCTCCGCAGCTTCCGCTTCCTCGGTCGGCCATCGATGGTTGTGCTTGCCAGGTTCGTACCACTCTACCAATTCAATTTCCTTGACTTCAACCTTGCGGCCTTCAATCTCGCGAGGAATTGGCCGTCCTTCTCGCGCGTACTCGTATAGAGGCTTGCCGTTCATCTTGAGCGCCGAGTATAGAGGGGGAATCTGGATCTGAGGGCCTTTCATCTTGGCAATCTCTGCCTCGACCTTTTCACGAGTGATGTGTTCATAGGGTCGCTTTGTGAGGATGCGGCCGACTCTATCGTAGGTGTCGGTGCTGGCGCCAAAGACAATGGTAGTCTCGTATGTCTTGGTACACTCGAGGAATTGGGGTAGCTGCTTGGTGGCGGAACCAATGCCTAGGATCAAAACACCGGTGGCAAGAGGATCGAGAGTTCCTCCATGGCCAATCTTGACTTGAGAGGCCTTCTTGAGTAGCTTGCGACGACCGAACTGCTTGCCAGTCTCGTTCATGCGCTTGGCAACCTCGGAATCGATCAAGGGCTTGAAGAAATTGGAGGGGTTGAAAGCCTTTTGACATTCGCGAACAACTTGCGCCGAGCTCTGTCCACAGGGCTTGTTGATGGCTATGGAGATGCGAATATGGTTAACGTTGGCTCAAGCGAAGAGCGCGTTGACGAACCCTGATGTGAGGAATAAGGGTTCGTTTTCAGGTCGGAGAGAAAAAAGAGTTTATCGCTTACCAAAGACACCTTCCAGGACAGCTTCGGAAGCCATCTTGAAAGCCTTTCCAGGATTTCGCATACGAGCGCTCCCTAGAAACACCGTCAAGAGATGTGATAACAGGCTGAAGAGAAAGGAACGAGCGGTGGTGGAGTGAAGATTTCGATGTTGGCCTGCTCCAGTCACTAGTTGGAACCTAAATTTGCTAACAGCCGCTGCTCTTTCAACGTAAAAATGGGGGGAGACTGCAGGCTGTAAGCTGGTTGTCCCTTCCAAAGGAGCAGAGAAAAAAGTTACACGGCCAATCTTATTGGCGGGCTCATCATGTTGTCAGCTGTAAAATCTATATGAGCTACGATTGGTTAAAAACCACTATAATGTTCGCGTTTCAATGGACCACTACCCCCTGCAAAGCCTGGAGTGCCCTGTCATCTTAACCCGTTTCCAGTGGCTCGTCCAGTGTAGAGAATCAAATCTGCGTCGCCACTTGTTCCACCTCACTCCACTGCCAATGCGCGATAGAACCGCGTTTGCTCAAGACCGCCTGCATACATGCGAAACAGAGCAACCTCCATCTCCATAAACATTCACCTCCTCCAAACTTCATTGCACTTTAATGATCCATCAGTCGCGTTCATAAATAAAAGAGATGCGCACTTCTACGAGAGCATTCACATTATTCAGCTATTCACAAACCTGTTCTTTTTCTCTCACTCTATCGTAAACCTCGTCAGAATATGCTCTATCCTCCAACCAGATCGATTCTTCTCAAACCGATTCCCACGTTTCCCTTTTCTTCTCACTTGTAGCCACAACATTTCTCCGACTTCGTCTTTCATCCGAACCCAACTCGACCTCATTTCACGCTCTACATCCCCAATATTTATGATCCTCTCCGAAAATACTTGAACATGACGATGGGCGGGCGCAGGCGGCGGGCGTCAACATCCAGTGTCGAAACGGTCGACGAGTCTCAGGTCTTTTGGCGTCGGGAGACGTCAGTTCTCAAATCAATACCCAAAAATTCCAGCGCAGTTTGGCCAGTTTTTGAGCTTCGAGATGCCGTAGTGCTCAACAAGGATGGCCGTACCATGGAGAGTGCACTGGATGTGCGCACTAAAGGGCCATTCATCGTCCGTGGCACCTTGGTTATTGACGATGACACCCAACGAACACAGCGTGAGCTTTTCCCGGCCTTCTAGAGTCTTTACGGATCTAACAAGATGCCGTAGTCATTATGAGAGTTCGCAGATCCATGCCGATAGAAATACGGCAGAGCACCGAATACTCCATCGGCCTGGACGAGGACGACAATCCGGTTATATGGGCTTCAGGCAGATGTGGTTGGTACGAGATCAACCCTTCGCCTGTATATCTGGAAATATACAACAAATCCTGCCAGGCTTGCGTTATGCATTACCGTATCATGGACATCTACAAATCCCAACGACCTAAAAAATCGAAAAAGGGGAAGAGTGGTCGGTCCAATGAACTTGCCCGCATCTTTCACCAGGTATGTTGCATTCCTGCTCGGTCTCGCAAAGTCCTATGCTAACCTTGGCAACAGTACGCAGCCAGCGTTGGTGACGGCTCTACCATCGAGGAAGTATACGAGCGCTGTGCTGAACATGCTCCTTTCCTTGTCTCTCAAGCCATTGCCGACTCCGAGTCTGGAGAGTTCGACTGGTCTGCCACCCCTTTCAACAAATGGCTAGTCAACAAGTATTCTGTAAGGAGTCCTCGTCGATAGACAAGACTCGACTGCTAACGTTCCAAGGCCATTTTCGAAAGAGCGAGACAACCTCCACAGAATCCGCCTCGCTCACCCCCAGTCGAGATTATAGAGCCAGAAACACAAGAGCTGCCCTCCCGGACCCGTGCCGGTTCATCCATATCTAGCACATTTCACAACAATGCTACCGCTGAAAGTGGCGAATTGTCGGCAGCATCGTCAAGAAGCCGATCGACACGGTCACGATCAGTAACTAACACTCATGATGCTGTCCTTCCAGCCGTCTCTAACGCTCATGTCCCACCCCCCCGAGTTCCATCTCCTCGGGTTCCATCACCTCAAGTCGCCGCCCCTACAGCAGAGCCTCCTCCTGCACAAGCCTCGTCAGTGGCAGCGCTGAGTATCCCTCAGCCAAGCGTCTCTGCGGTAGACGGGACCACCGACCCCTTCGAAAGCGTTGTCATGGCTGTCAAAGACATCCTGGACGAGTCTGGACCCAGATCCACCGCATCCAGCAACATCAGTAAATTCTACTTTCGCTACAGAGTGCCAAATTTCAAGATGGCCGGCGTAACTGCAAGCTACAGGATGCCTATCGAGGAAATCTTGCACTACAACTCTGCTGCACTCCTCATGGTTCTCCAAGAGCAATATAGCCACTACGATCTGTACACTTGGCTTCAGGAGAAGGTCCAAGAGCAGTTTGCGCCCGTTGCTATACACCCCTCCAAGTTCCCATTCCGCCTCTTTCCTCGAGTAAAGAAGCCAGTGTTAGAAACTACACTACTGCCAGCCCCTACAGGTTTAGCCATGCGAGCACCCGAGACAAACAGCCCTACTGGAAGTGTCAACACACCGCCAGCTGGCAAAAGACCTAGGGGCCGCCCTGCTGGTAAAAAGTCTGCTCTGCGTCTATCCACTGTGTCTCAAAAGCGATCTCACTCTGAAGTTGATAGTGGCTCGGACATGGAGCAGCCTTCAATACAGAAGTCACACTTTTTCTCCGACGATATTACCGGCGAGGCGGGTCGCGCAAGCTCACGAGAAGATGAGTCGGAACGTGGTGTCTCCGATTGCCCCATCAAGATCGTAATTCGTGCAGACAAGATACCGTCAACCATACCACGTGGCCCCGATGGAACCTGGGCCTGTGAAGAGGAGGACTGTGACTTTGTTGTTCGTGGTGGTGACCCCGAATCATTTCAGATGCGCATTCAGCTTCATTTCGAGGACCACGGATACCAAGCACAAAGGGTCAATCTGGCCATGACCGAGGGTCGGGGCCTCCCTATCAAGTATGCCTACTTCCCACCTTTTCTTATCCTTGTTAAATTTCCTCCTCCCCTTCCAACACCACCTGCAACAACCCAAACCACTGCCGGCAGTCTACCAGCAGTAACTTCTCCTATACGTCCCGACGTAGTAGATCTC
>JABFEV010001259.1:0-38367 GCA_013618395.1 Fusarium domesticum | reverse complement strand
GGGGGGGGGGGGGGGGGGGGTCTCCTTCTGAGACAGGATGCTGTTGTTGTTGAGATAGGCGAGCAGCGTGTGCAGGTCTCGAAGGATATGGTTTGTATCGAGTTCAACATGGAGTAGATCTTGACGCATAACCAGAAAACCTATCCCTTGACCAATATTCCTCCTCTTCCCCCATCCCAAGGGATCTCGCATCTCTGTAAGACAGCATTGATCTTGAGAGTTTTTTTATCCCATTTTAGATCACCTTCTTCTGCATCAATTTCGCCTAAGCAAGGCGCTCTCTGATGCAGTTATCCTTGTAAGTGAGGCGGGATCGAGCCGTGAAGAAACCGACAGAGATCGGGTCTGGCTGGGCTGATGGAGATGAAGTAAGTGCCCGTGAGGGCTTTGGCCTATAGTTTCTGACTGGCGGAAATACACTTGTGTAGCAGAGAGTCAACAATCTCCTCACTCTTAACCTCGACTCAGTCCTAACCTCAACCCAGTCCTGAGCCATACTCACATAATCTCCCCTCCCGTTACGCAAAAGCGACTCGAGGAAATAACTAGTTTCTTGTACCACTCACCTCTCTCACTGTGTGTGCAAGCCAATGCACATGGGTAAAGGGTACTGTGAGATGGGGAAGTGGAAACCGAGACATTGGTGCGTGATCTCAGATCTTGTAACTCCCTTCACCGTAGGTTTGGGAAGGATTATTACGATTGGGTGGGCTGGCGAGATGCATGAGTTATCTGAGCCTTGTTTTTGCTTCATGTCTTCAATGTATGGTAGATTATTCTCTTGGGAAGATAGTGATGATATTTGATAGTCGAGTGTTCCTATGTGGCGGTAAGTCCCGTCATTTAGGTATCAGCACCTTGATCCCATCTCCGTCACCAACTCAATACATCGTACTTGTCTACTTTCTTTTGTCACCGGATCCAACTACGTAATTCAATTCCTTCCCGTTCTCCAGTATTATTATGCATAATCCGCCCCCCCCCCTCTCTCTCACCGGGGCTAAGGCTACCCCTTGTCGAAGCCTGCCCCGGATTCTTGCAGCTTTCCTTTTGCTGGCGGCTTCAGACAACTGATGTGTAAGAGATAGGGAGAGCTGCTTATGTCACAGGAACTGAGGTTGTAGAGATAAGTGTTACGCAGTATAGCTCTTGAGTGGATGATACTCGTTGGATATCTACGCTAGATATCTTGACTCTATTCATTGTCCTCGTTTCCCTCTGATTCAATTTTTCTTATTAATGTTCTCATAAGTCAACAAACGTGCTACACTACATTAATTGATTCATTTCACCTCTTCTAATTCCCGTTCATCGCCAGTTAAGAGCAAACACTCGCAACATGTCATCTCAACGGACAAGTAGTCAATTCCTTGCATTTCCTAATAAACTCATTCCTATTTCATAAAACAGTGATTTCAAATAGTACTGCATTGATTTCTTTCTATTCTATCTAGAAAAATCCCCAACAACCGTTATACCCGACGCCTTTCCCGATGCAAATGTTCGTAAAAGCAAACATTAACAATGGATGGGGGTTTAAATAGAAAGCTCGCAAAAACAAAATGGGGGGAGGTGGGGAGGTCGGGCCGCTATCAATCATCCTAAATTCCTAGCATATATACTCTTACAAACCGAGTCGGTCTTTCCTCTATTTTCTACTTTGTTCGCACTTAGACATCACCAGTCTTAAAGAGCTCGAGGTGCTGGCGATCACGTCCAACACCATGCTCCTCAAGCCAGGTTCGTACCTCGACCATCCAGTCCTCAGGACCGCAGATGTAGTACTCTGCATCCTTGGAATCAAGGTGAAGCAGCTCGTCCTTCTCGAGACGGGCAAGGTCGATGGTACCCTGGAGGTCGTAGGCCTCGCCTTCGCTGTCGCTGTCGCGAACCTCCTCGAGGAAAATTCGGGCGGTGACGTTGTCGTGCTTCTTGGCAGACTCACGGATGCGAGGAGAGAAACAGGTAGAGCCGGATGATCTGGCGCCGTGGATCCAGCTAATGGGTCGGGAGGCAGTCTCGGAGGCGAGGACGGCGTCGTGGATGGAGATGAGAGGAGTGGCTCCCACGCCGGCGGAGAGGAGGATGAGAGGCTTCTTCGCGGCAGTGCTGTCGGCAGGGTCGCAGAAGAACTCTCCGGCAGGACAGCTCAGCTCAACCTCGTCGCCGACGTTGTAGCGGCGGTGGAGCATGTTGGAGACGAGACCGGCAATCTTTCCGGCGGCGAGATCCTCGACGTTGGGATCTTCCATGGCGCCCTCGAACTTGACGCTGACTCGGTAGTGGTTGGAGCCATCTTGGGGAGCCTCGCTCAGACTGAACTGTCGGCTCTGGAGAAGGCCGCCGAGCTCGGGAACGGGGACCTGGAGACTGACGTACTGGCCGGGGAGGAACTTGGGAAGGGACTTGCCATCGAGGGGCTCTAGGTAGAAGCTGGCGACGGAGTCGTTCTCGGCCTCCTTCTTGGCGATCTTGAACTTGCGCCAGCTGTTCCACTCTCCAGTCTCCTTGTAGAGCTGAGCCTCACGGTTGATGAAAATGTCGGCGAGCTGGCCATACGCAGCAACCCAAGCGTCCTTGATATCCTTGGTCAGGGCGGGGCCGAGAACCTCCCCGATGGCACCGATGAGATGCGTACCGACAATCTGGTACTGTTCAGGCTTGATGAAGAGCGAGACGTGCTTCTGGGCAATACGCTCAACGGCATGTGTGATCTTGGGGAGGTCTTCAATGTGCTGAGCATATGCGACGACAGAGTTGGCGAGAGCGGCCTGCTGGGCACCGCTTTGCTGGTTACGGAGAGAGAAATAGTTCTTGAGCTCGGGGTGGGCGCCGAGCATGTTTCTGTAAAAGGTGGTGGTGATGGTCTTGCCATGCTCCTTGAGAATAGGAATGGTGGATTTGACGATAGAGATCTGCGCTGGTGTGAGAGACATGGCGGGCAATTGTGTTGTGTGATGCAATTGTCTGTGAGGTTGGATGGGTGAAGATGAAGAGGAAGAGGAAGAGGAAGAGGGAGGAGGTGCGATGAGTTGCAATCTTTGTTGAATGAAGTGATGATAACCTAGAAACACGACGTGAAGACAGGCCGGGATACCTACTCTTTATACATGCCCACAACTTCCCCCAGCAGCCTGTGGCAAAGAGCTCGAGTCCATCTATCCGGTACGTATATTCTGACAGACAAAACATCATGCCATTGGAAGAAAAGAGGCCTAGTTGATTTTCTCCCGGCCCCGAATAAAACAAACCAAGGTCTCGCGGTAGCTCTCAGCTTTCCCTTCTGGATCGCCGCCCGATTTTCAATGTGGTCTGACGAGTTTGAACGGCGTATCTCCGCGGGGCCGGGGGACGCCAGCCCCGAATATCACCGCTCCGTTACTCCCGGACATGTCTCGGGCATGACTTTTTCTGTCCTCACGCTTTGGGCAGTTATTGTTATTTTTAGTCCTTCTCATAAAGGTTGAGTGATTAATAAACGCGAAGCAGTTGATTAATTGTATATCTGTCAAGACCTATAATCCCATCAAATTGATACTACAAGACATCATTGGACCAGGCTGCTATTCAATCCTGCTATAGTCCGCCCCGCCAACTTGCGTAAACAAAAGCCATTTTCATGCTGTCTTGATTGTCATGTTGCCATGTTGCCATGTTGCCATGTTGCCATGGACCATTTACCACCCCTTTGCTAGTTGTGCGTCAAGGAAATAGACGAGGGGGGCGAGAATGCTTAATTGCCAATCCCTCGCTTGGAATTCGCCAATGGTTAGAAAATTAGCATACCCAAGATCCGATCTAGAGGGAAGAGAAAGTGCGGAGAAACGGAGATGGTAATGTTGAAGAAACCCATTCTCCCTTCGAGTGTCGTAAGATTTCAAATTCGTACCAGGCCCACATTATATATAATCCGAGAATTAGTTGTACAGAAGAGATACTGCCAAAACAGTGTATATCAGCATAGATTGCGATGTGATGATCTTGTAGCTTTTCGGATCGCTGATACTTCTATTACAGGCCAAATTATAAGAGCCTACATGTACTCCGAAATCACTAGCTCCCTATTGTTTGGATATCCCCGCCGGTACGAATTTGAAGCCTTAGAAGAGATATGACTTGTCCCAAGGCTGTGGCTTGGATACCAAGTTTTCCTGACAAAGAGTGGTCTGACCAAAGAGACGACAAAATATCGGACCTAGCCGGGTACCCCCCCAAGACGAGAAGATTCATCGGAACGGGACTCTAGACTGCCCTTGATTCTCACTAGCCCGGGTGGTCAAACGGCCAAAAATTTCTCTGTCTGTTTCTGCCAAACCATGTGGTCCCATGGCCCTAGCAATAAGAATAACCAATCAGCCCTTTGGAGACAATCGGCCCTGCATTCGACTGCGGAATGACAACCGCTCTGGCCAGGGAACTCCTGGGGAGCGAATCACTACGAAAGGATTCATCAGCAAGCTGCCGGAGATGCTGAGGAAGGGTCAGGGGGGTGGCGGGGAGCCCTGGTGATATACGTCGCTCAATTGCCTATCTCTGTCAACATTCCCGGTTTTCAATGCATCGTGATGCTCTCTCCACAACCTCCTCTACTCCTTCCACATGCTCATCCATTACTTGTCCTTGTGAGCTTCTGTCGGACGCGTGGCCCAATGATTGCGGTGCTATGGATGGATAGACTGTCTTTTCTCACTTGTCTTGACGTCACAAAACAGCTAAGCTCTCTTGACCAGTATCAGTTAACTTTGTCAGTTAATCTAGCACGATTTCACACCGAAACCATCAATTCAATTGGATACATCGATCGAACAAATCAATTCAGTTGCGAACGCTTTCTACCATCATGTGAATACAGACTGCGGTGGTGGCCGAATCTAGTCGTCAACCTCACAAACTCGGATTCTTGCCCAGTCCTCCTCAGTCCTCCTCAGTCCTCCTCAGTCCTCCTTATCTCGGCCATCGCGTCGCGGACCTTGATCTCTTCTCCAATACGACGTCTTTGCATGTTGCAAGCCATCAAGCGAACGGCAACCCGGATTGAAATGATCATTCTCCGTACCAAATGGCCACATGGCAATGAAGAGCACTTCATCTGGTCCACAGGGTTGTGTCTGTTTCCATGCTGTCCATCCAAGCGTCTCCATCAGTCTTTGCAACATCCGTCGGCCTTGTTTTATCGCTTCAGACATGCCTTCATCATCCACTCGGCCGATGTGGTATGCGTCCCAAGTCGATCCAGAAGCTTTCAACAGCACCTCTCGAACTGAAAACAGGTTGCTACATATGTCCTCCATCACAGCATCGATCGATGTATAGATGAGTCGGTCTTCAAGGCTCCATTCATCAAGTTTGAAGGTTGATGGTCGGAGAAAGTGGGCTCGACAATGTGCGACAGCATCTTCTGTTCTATTCCCCTCTTCACTTGCCGCTGTCACATCGTCGGGATACCCTGGCGCATCGACCCAGAGCAGTGTGGCAGCCTCAACTTCGTCGATAAAGCGTCCAGGTAGTAGGTCTTCATAAGTCATTGACTTCAAAGGCTTGACAAAACGAGCCACGATGAGGTCCACCGTAGCTTGCCAGTCAACGTTGAACCTTCGAGGTGCCGTGGCAACATCTTTGAGGTATCCCTTGATGTCTTTCAAATCGCTCATGGCTGCAGCGGCAAGTCTTGTCAGATCCGGTCGGTTCGCATCAATGCTCGAAATGTTAATCGGGAAGAACAGCCCGGACACCATCGATGACCAGTCGATTCGAAGTCGGTCTCCCCCAATGCCATCATATCGCTCCGTCGCAGCTCTCGCCCATGGGAAAAATGACAGGTAGCCATCCCCAACCATGTCGTCCCTCATCATTGTGCGCTTCATAGTGACGAGATCGAGGCTGTTGCGAAAGTCGCAATGGATTACCTCAAAGCCAACCTCCATCCGGACTACGCCGTCGAAACCCCATTCAGTAACCAGTTCACACAAGTCAACCGCTCGAGGCTGTTCGTCAAACCCCCCATTCGTAGAGTTCTCGCGGAGTACAAGGTCTTGCGAATCCAGCGTACCCATATTCGTCTTCCCGGCACTCATGCCGTCTATCAAGAGAAGGTTCAAATCCCGGCTGGTCTGATAGGTGTGCAAGTACCCGCGGTAATTCACCGTGTCGTTGTCACCAGGCCGTTGGTAGCCAGGATCAGGCCTTTGGCCATGATCCGAGTTACTGTCGGGGAGACGATCGCGTTGGCGGTCTAGCTCTGAGATAGACTGGCCGTTCTCGGTCAAACGTATCTGTTCACCATGTTCATGTCTCTTGGGCGGAGGTCGCCTGGGCTTGTGACGAGGGCCTCTGTGGGAGCGTGCAAAGTTCTCGGCATGCTCTATCTCGAAAGCAAGCCACTCGGGCCCTTCTGGTGTTTCGTTTCGCGAAGCGCCGTGATAGAGCAGAGTACCTCTAGGCATTATAGCTGGAAAAAAGCCAAAGCCATTGTGAGACAAAGAGGAGCCCCATTGTCGACCGGCAGAATGAATAGCGTTGAAGACAAGGTTTGCATTTCGATGGGCGCTGTGGAAATCGGGAGTAATGGGGTTGTGAGCTTCAGTGTAACCAGTTGTGAGCAGCAGTGCTACCAGACACAACTTGGAGGCCATTGTCCCGCGATCTTCTGCACAAGTGCCTTAGAAAGACAAATTTATTCTAGTTGACTAATGGTCGAAGAAAGGCGATCATCACCACATAGTCAGCTCTCCGACCAGCACCATCAGCCGCGTGGCCCCCAAGCTTTTACCGTTGATTTTACCCACATTCCGTGGTCGGAGGTCATGTTTATCCGCGTGATGGTCACACTGATCGTAGATTGATAAGCGTGATCACCGTCGAGTCATCGCAGCGGCTTCAACAGGAGCGTTCTGTACCAAACGCAATGTCGTAACGTTCGAGATCAAACTGATTCTCTAAATGGATGTGTATCGTTCTCGCTCAGTGTTGTTGTCGATTTTTCGTCCGTTTTATTGGGTGTTTTCGTTAGCCGCGCACTGCATGTGAACTGCTGTAGGCATCCAGCTCAGTGCTACGCAACGCAAAACGACCCAGTATGCTGCAAGGCCTCTCTTGCGTGCGATGAGAGGAATCCATATTGGGTCGCTGCGAATTTGATGAATTCTTTTTGCTGCCCTGTTAACAGAGGCACTGGCTCATGTTGTCATCGAGACCAGTCCGCGTACACAAGCTGTCATGCTACTCGCGCCAGGAAGGGTACATCCATAGTACCATGACAATTTTGTCACAAAGGCGGAGGGATAAGACATGGGGTTATGAACTGGGGTTGGGGCATGGCGTGCATGAGGCCATCCGCCAAGTACCTGTACATCAATATCGAATGCAAGCCAACAAGCGTCCCACGTCCTATCCATGAAACCGATTCGAGTTGGTATGTCGAGGCGCGGGGCCCGGAAGTACTTCCGACTACCGTACATCTCCTGTTGTCTCATGGTCGTACTCTACATGCTTGAGGTTGCGGCAGATCCAATGGGCAATTGGTAGACGCACATGCGTGATACTCATGGTGGGATGATTGGTGTAGCATTTTCGGCCCAGCACAATTCACCGCCGGTCAACGGTCAAGGACGCAAGGGCTCGAGGATGAACCGAACACCAAAACACGGTGGCTAGATATAATTCGGTGAGATCAGACACCGAAGAGGTAATGCCAAATGTCGAGCTGTCTTTGAAGGCATCATACGACTTGATATCCAGCTGACTTGAAAAGACAAGACGGTGAGCAAGCTAAGGTTGATACCCATGTCGTAGGAGTTGCTGTTCATGTGTGGATGAGTTGCTCCTCGATAGTGTACCTCGGGATTTGGCAAACAAAACGACCTTAGTATATGTCACACTGAACTGAGAAATAAAGCCCCTGACTGTGCTGCTATCAGTAACATTCGTAAAGGGTTACGGGGGATGCTTTAGACCTTCTCATCATGGAAAGGTCTGCGTTCATCCCGTTCCACGTTGGAAGACCAAAGTGAGACCATAACTCGGTGGAGGGCTACCTAGCTTATCTGATCGCCGCGAGGATTGAATTGTTTTTAGCAATTGAGACATCGTTTATATAGACGAGTGCTCAGTGGAAGAGATGCCATGAGTAGCATATTGTGGTGCCGTTGAAATGCTTAATTGAAAACATCGATGAGTTGTAGGGTAACGCCAACTGCATGCTGGCGGCTCAACGATCGAACTGCCTTGTGCAACGGCAGAATCAGAGTGCAGGAAGTTTCGAATTACAGTGTGGGCCAGGGCATCTGGTTGGCACTTTCCGGTGGCAAAGACCCCTCCATTCCTCTTCCCAGGTCTCCTTCCTCCCCAGGCTGTGGAACCGCCGCCTGTGGAACCGCCGCCTGTGGAACATCTACACCCCGTACTCCGTACATCCCTGGAAGCTCAACCTTGGAGCTTTTAGAGCTGTCCCTAGACCTGGTCTACTGACGGCTCGGCGCAGCGCGGGGTTGCCCCAGTGCACTACCTTGGATACAGTTAGGTACATCTGACAGTACTAGGGGCCGTTGAGCGATACATACTAAGTAAGCGCTGGTGCTATGATGTGAATTAGCAGCGATCCTCAGATCATCATGAGTGCAGCTCTTGCAGTACGTTGTGCTTCCCTGCGAGTAATGGCAACTTCTCATGAAATCCGAGGGCAAGAACAGCTTGCTCTTGTTACGAAGAGGCTCTCAATTGCACGCTTGATAAAGGTTTATAGTGAGATTGCGTCAAGATCGGCAAGCACGATCCAAACGAATCAGAAGTACCTGACGAATGGCTAGAGGAATATGATGATGCTGTGGCTGCAGCTGTCACTGGCCCGCAAAAATCGTAAACTTCCAAACCTTTCCGAAGAGGAGAAGCTGTACAGTAATAAACTCGCTACCCGTTCCTTCCGCGCCTTTGCTCTTAACAGGAACGGCCTCTTTCCATCGAACTCTGAAGAGGCAAATGTAACAGTAAGTGAATGTGACAACGTACCTGCATCATACCGCTCCGGTGGACTCTGTTAAGAATATAAATCTGTGAACCAGGCTTCTCTTCCAACTTCATCCGCTTTTGCATCACAAACAAGACATCGATCAAGGTTCTCGAAACTCATCGCCTCTGGTGATCTCATAGCGCATATCAGACCACCTGACATTACCTCACATTTCGTGCACTTCCAACTTCGTCCCCCTATCTCAAAGGATCGGATCTACTGGTTCTGATAATTCAGCGTCAGAGGAGTTGCTCCCCGTGCCAACAAGTTTAAACATCAACAAAGGCACCTCGCCAACCACACCCACACATACCCGACGACTATCTCTTCATCAGGAGCCACCAGCTTAGGCCGCTCGCGCTCGCACTCGCGCAACTTCTTTTTACCAATACAATTTCTCTTTGGCTTCCAATTATCTCTACATAATCTTGTCTGGGCAGTTGAGCCAGGCCGTTGCTCATACAACACGAGTTATCATCCAGCCACCTGTCAACGTGACCGTTTTCACAAGCATTGTCCGCCTCCAGCACGCCACCCGTCTCCTCATCTCGAGCATTATCACCCGCTCACCTCTTTACCTTGACCCTACAAACGTCCAGGCACTTTCGAATCCCACACCCTATTCCTCAGTCTAGACCCTTGTCAGTTGCCTTTATCGTCTCGATACATTCAGTATCTTCTGGCAACTCTCAGCGTATACTCTACCTCACTCTATCTTCTTGCAATACCTATTCCGTAAGTACTTTTTATTGTTTTTACCCCCCGCGAGCCTCTCCCACGCTTCCCCCTCCGCTGCAAAGACCCGCGTCAATGGACGAGCAAGGATGGCAATCTTGGGCCTACTGCCCAGTCTTCATCTTCCACAGATTATCCCGACATGACCCTACCCTTTGCCAACAACGTAGTCTCTTTCTCTTTGACCTCGAGAGACCTTGCTTTCTAGGGTGTAACCGTCTCTGCAGGGGGTGCTTGTTTGTTAGACACCGCATCAGCTCCACTGCTCTTTCGATGTGGCCTCCTACTTACCACCGCCTTTTAGCTTGTCTGACTTGACTAGGGAGGTGCTCAAAAGAGTATATCTTGTGTCTCAGTCGCTCCCATCCTCTCGGTCCTGACTCTCGAAGCATCTTCTGTTGGCTTCTCATCCGTCACTCTTGAGAGCCATCTTCCATAGACTTCATCGTCGCCGCATACCACCCCCGATACCCTTCACTCCCACTCTTCTTCCTCATCATTGCCATCATGAGTTCCAAGCCTGCCCGCAAGTTCTCCACGGGTGCTACCTCGCACCGCAAGAGGCAGATGAGTCTTCTTGTTGAGAAAGAAGGTCAACTTGGTGCCTCTCTCCAGGTAAGGTCTTTTGTCTTGGCCCAAGCTACCCCTCATTTTTGTCTCTCTCCTCATCATGACATCTGGTACCTTGGAAGAAAAGATCCCAGGTCATGCCATCTACCCATATCATTGCAGTTGCCTCATGGTGCCCATTCGACTGACCAAAGGAATGACAGACCCTCTATATCGGTATCTCTGCCGTCTTTGCCGACGATCATACTGCCGTCATCGCTCTCGCCATTCACGACACCGTTTACCTCAATGACTTCTCTATCAAACATGTCTCCCTCGATGAGGACATGCGAGAGACCAAGGACCTTATCGCCGACCACATCATCGCGGAGGTCGAGTCCTACGAGCATGACAACTTTGTCAAGTTCATCGGTGCCGGTCTTCCCACCACCCTCAAGTACATGAGCCCCTCGCTCTGCTCACGTCTTTGGCTTGAGCTTGACATTGTCCCCGTTGTCCTTCGCCCTGACAGCGACAACAAGGGCAAGAGTTTCTGGGATGTCAAGCGTGTTGACGAGCAGGCTGATTCCATGGCACGCAAGTGTATTCTGTAAGAAGAGCCTTTACCCCCTCATCAACTTATGATCATGTGTATTGACTTATTCCAAAACAGCAACTTTGGCCCTTCTCTGGTTCCTCATCTCCAGGTTGGCTACAAGGGAATTGTTCAGACTGACGCTGGTTTCCGTGTGCACCTCACTAATCTCCAGAACCACAGAGACACCTGTGGCGCTCCTACTTGGGACACCATGCAGGTTTATGCAACCAGACTCCGAGAGAAAAAAACACGAATCGCCTTTTTCAGTGCCACGCCCCAGGGCGGTGGCGTTGCTCTCATGCGCCATGCTCTTGTTCGTCTGTGTCGCCTCCTCGGCGTCGACCTGACTTGGTATGGTATGTAGACGAATCAATGACTGAATCGTGTCACTCGCTCTGCGTAACTAATCAGCTTATAGTCCCCAAGCCACGACCTGGGGTTTTCCGCATCACCAAGAACGTCCACAACATCCTTCAAGGCGTCAGCCATCCCGATCAGCGCATTTCCACCGATGAGAAGGCTGCTATCACCGACTGGATTGAGGACAACGCCAGCCGCTACTGGCTTTCCGAAGGTGGCCCTCTCCGTCCCCCAGAAGAGGGAGGTGCCCATGTCATCATTGTGAGTAGAGTTTCATAACTGCGAGTTGTAGCCAAGTCTTGGCGGATGTACTTGGCAAGTGTCATCCCAAGGCTCACGGCAAAGCAATCATTTGGTTAGTAGTACAGGAGCTGATGCGAAAGATAGATTGATGACCCTCAGATGCCCGGTCTGATTCCCCTGGTCAAGAAGATCACCCCTAACCGACCCGTCCTCTACCGATCCCACATCCAGATTCGAAGTGATCTCGTCGCCGTTGAGGGATCTCCACAGGCAGACATTTGGGGCTTCCTCTGGGAAAAGATTAAGCTGGCTGACATGTTCATCAGCCATCCTATTCCCAAGTTCGTCCCTCATACCGTTCCTCGCGAGAAGGTTGTCTATCTCCCTGCCACCACTGACTGGATTGATGGCCTCAACAAACCCATGAACAAGTGGGATACTGGCTACTACGGCAATATTTACAACTCACAGTGCCTCTCCCAGCGAATGTAAGTCAGCAATCGCCTATGCGTTTGAGATACGCTAACATTGACCAACAGGAACCCACTCGCCTGGCCCAACCGTAAGAGCTCTCAAGCATGAACTTCAGTTTCGTTTGTCACTAACATACCAACTATAGGCAAGTACATTGCTCAAGTCGCTCGATTCGATCCTGCCAAGGGCATTCCTACCGTCATCGATGCCTATGCCGAGTTCCGCCGTCGATGCGATGAGGCTGGCGTCACTGAAGTTCCTCAGCTCGTTGTGTAAGTCATGAGCCAAGTGCTTGATTCGGCCCTTGCTAACAGGTACAGCTGTGGTAACGGATCTATCGATGATCCTGATGGTGCTATCATCTTTGATCAGACCATGCACCAGCTCGAGACTCATTACCCCGAGCTTCTGCCTGATTGCAGTATTATGCGCCTTGAAGCCAACGACCAGCTGCTGAACATGGTAATTGCCAATGCTCACGTCATTCTTCAGCTTTCTACTCGTGAAGGCTTCGAGATCAAGGTTTCCGAGGCTCTTCACGCTGGTGTTCCCGTCATTGTCTCGAACGAAGGTGGCATTCCTCTGCAGGTCAAGGACAAGGTCAATGGTTACCTGGTCACCCCCGGAGACTACAAGACTGTCGCTGGTTACCTCATGGATCTTTACACCGATGAGGACCTTCACGCCAAGATGAGTCATCAGGCCAGGACTGGTGTCAGCGACGAAGTCGGCACTGTCGGCAATGCCCTTGGCTGGTTCTATCTTGCCGCCAAGTGGGCTGAGCTAGGCGCCAACCCAGGCCTGGCAGGAAACGAGAAATGGGTCAACGATATGGCTCGCGATGAAGCTGGCATTCCTTACACCGAAAAGGAGAACCGTCTGCCCCGACGCTACACTGAGCACCCCGAGGAAGCCGCAAAGCTTGACGAAGAAGAGGAAGAAAACGGAGAAGATGAGTAGACCACGGCAGGGTGTTTTGACGTTGACACATCGTGTCCTGTGCGAGCTACCAGACTTGTCGTAGATGAAAGAAAGATGGGTGTGGTTGGAAGTTGATGATTAGAATCGGATACGAACTGTTTATGACCAAGTTTGGGATGTGTTTCATCCTGTAATGAAAAAGTAGTGCAAGTAGCAATGAATCGAAGGGCCAGTCTTAAGGAAAGAATAGCTTCAAATTGCAGGCTATAGCAATGCATCTGAGCCCTACTTGTAGTTGAGAGAGGGCGGTTAATGTTGCTCGTTTGGTGTATATCTGTGCCTAGTCGCCTTGACAGCTGTCTTAAGGGTTGTTCGGATTAGGTACTGCGCATTCACTCTAGATGATGGGCTCTTTGCAACTGTATTTTAGACGCTTGACATATATAGTATTGTACACTTGGTATCTTGATAGGCGGACATGCTGTACACTGTCACATGGCGCCCAAGCGTGTGCGTCGGGTTGACGCCTCATATCCTTGCATTAATGGTGGGCGGTTCAGTTTCCGAATCGCTTGGAAACAGTATTCCAGTTGATGACCTCCCAGATGGCGCCAAAGTATTCGGCCTTGCGGTTCTGATACTGGAGGTAGTAGGCGTGCTCCCAGGCATCAATTCCCAAAAGAGGCTCCAAGTTTCCAGTGACAGGGTCCTGGTTGGGGCGGGTGACAACGCTGAGGGTGCCGGAGGTCTTGTCCTTGACGAGCCAAGCCCACCCGGAGCCCTGGATACCGGCGAGAGCAGCGTTGGTCTGCTTCTTGAGGGTATCAAAGGAGCCAAAATCGTCGTTGATAGCAGTGAGGAGCTTGCCCTCGGGCTCACCACCACCGCCCTTGCCGTTGGGGGCGAGGTTCTCCCAGAACAGGCTGTGGTTGACGTGACCACCGCCGTGGAAGTTGATAAGAGGAGCTTGAGCGGCAGCAGCCTTGGCATCGCCCTTGTGATCGGCCTCGGCGAGGGCCTCGACGGCGGTGTTGAAGCCGTTGACGTAGGTTTGATGGTGCTTGGAGTGGTGGAGTTCCATGATCTGGCCGGAAATGTGAGGCTCGAGGGCGCCGTAATCGTCTGCGACGAATTAGCTATAGGTTGTCTAGGGGATGCCGAAATGGAAGGGCCGTACAGGACAGATCAGGCAGAGTAGCTTTGCCGCGGACAAAGCTGGTAGAAGCCATGGCGGCTAGAGGAGCAGAACGAGCCCGAAGGCCGGCGCGCAGGGCGGGAGTGGTACGGAGGAGAGAAGCGGACATGATGACTGTTCTTGAAAGCTGTCAAGGTTGAAGGAATGTCAGCGTGTATTTTGTCAAGAACGAATTGATAGCCGATGCAATTGAATTGGAATGCATCGAAACAAAGTAGACGTGGACATACCTGGATCCTTTATAAGCTAAGAGTGTGTCTGTACAAGAAAGGATTCGAAGTCGGAGGGGGACTTGGGGGGGGGAGAAGAGGAAAAGGTATCGGTATTTTCGGATTGCCGAGCTGGAAAGCTTTATTGCTCAGTTTGTCGTCATAGCCCCGTAACCTAGGGAGCTTGGACCATCTTGTACTGATGAACTTTATGATGGTCATCGAATTGAGGCTGGTGAGGGAGGGCGTGTGGCGCAGGCGTTGAATGGAAGAAGGAAGATGGTGTTGGTGGTGTTGGCATGGCAATATGGGAATAAATGGATTGGAAATATAGTAATTCGAAGGTTTTATTATGCTGTATGAATCGATTTTGGACTTTCTTGTTCAATAATAGCCATAGTATCTTGATGTCGTGAGTTCATGCTGTCTGGTTGCAAAAAGAGTCTCAGTTAGTGCCAATCACTCATAGCATCCACCATGTTAAAAGATGAATACCTAGGTAGGTGATGATCGTTAAGCTTCAAATGAAGTTGCTTCATGCCACATTTGACTCCACATATCATCTAGTGGATCTTGTCTGTGATATTCGCTATTATATCCGTAAGATCCGGAATGATATCATAGGGGCTAGACATGTGGGGAAGCTGAAAGCCCATCCATCCTCTCCCCACGATCATCATCAGGATATCATAAACACAGCAGTTATACTACTAGTAAACTTATCAAGTACAATGGCAGCTTCACAATGTAACAAGTACGGTCCGGGCTATGCCTCACAACACGTCAAGCATCACGAATGGCGCACAGCCGAGAACAGCGCCGCTCATCTCATTCCACGTCTTCAAACCATGGCCATGAAGAATCCACAGATAAAGATGCTAGACGTTGGTGCTGGGTCTGGCACTATTTCCGCTTCGCTTGCGAAGTATATACCGGAGGGTCATGTCACGGCAACGGATATATCAGAAGAGATACTCACACGCGCAAAGCAGTACGCCAAGTCCAAGGGCGTGCACAATCTTGATGTTCAGCAAGCAAATGTCTATCAACTCCCGTTCCCCGACTCGACCTTCGACATAACACATGCGCACCAGGTACTATGCCATCTCGATACTCCCTCAGACGCCATCAGGGAACTTGTACGGGTCACCAAGCCAGGAGGTGTCGTTGCGCTACGAGAGAGTGATATGCACATGTGGTGTTTCTGGCCTGAACTGCCCGGGTTGTTGAAATTTCACGAGACACAGATCAAAACACTGATTTCAAACGGAGGTCAGGACAAAGGAGGCCGTCAGCTAGTTTCGTGGGTAATAAAAGCCGGCGTAGCGAGAGAGAATATTACTGCTAGCTTTGGAACGTGGTGCTACAGCGCGCTTGAAGATAGACAAGCATGGGGTGAGTGTCTGTTGCAGATTTGAGTTACTTTGCTTACTGACTGTGGTATAGCTGAATCTATGAAAGCGAGGATGATGGACGGACAGATGAGGGCCAAGGCTATTGAGATGGATATCGCTACTGAAAAGGAGTCGGATGAGATGGCTGAGGCTTGGGAAGAATGGAGTAGAACGGACGATGCGACGTTGGGGATAATGAATGGGGAGGTCCTCATTGATAAGCCTTGAGTGAAGAACAAGTTCATTTTTAGGGTTCGAGACATGATACACAACAGCTAGTATTTTGATAACCAACTATTTCTTCCAGCTTCCATGTCATCTATTATCTAACCTCGCCCTTTCCCTTACATAACTCCAACTCCATCGTGAGCCACCCGACCACAAGCACCCAATCCCCTAAGCCCAGCGGTCTTGCCCATTTTCCAAAGAGGAGCCCAAGCCCCAAGAATTGCAGTGATGCCCGTACAGATAATCATTGGGCCATATTTTGTAGCATACCCCAGAGCGTCCCCTGAGATTGAATTCCCAGCCGAGACCAGAACACCACTCACAGGTCCAGCAACGACAAAGCCAACGCCGCGGCCTCCGAGAAGCATACCAAACACCAGTGATGTATCGACCGATGCATTATCCCCCTTGATTTCCTGCAGAGCCCCTGACCACGTTGCGCTGAAACCGCCTGCGAAGAACCCATAGAGAAGAACAAAAACCACCATAGTGCTGAGGTGGCGACTCAGTCCCCAGAGAAGAAAGATCGGTAGTGCACTTCCAAGTGAAGATACCAGAATGACTTTTGAAGCAGTGATTCTATCACCAAGCATACCATGGATGAGAGATCCTGGGACAGACGCGAGAGAAAACAGCGCAAGCAGAACAGGGCCTGTCACTGACGGCAGTCCAATAGCACTGGCGTAGCTGGCGAGATATGTGCTCGGCATCATGTACCCAAGCGACTGAACAGCAATACCAAACTGAAGCGTCCAAAACGACGTGGATCGAAAGAAAGCAAAGCTCACAGGTCTCGGTCTCGTCTCACGGCCAACATCAACACGGGGTTTGAGCAGAAACAGCGTCGGTAACGTCATGGCAGCCGACGCAACAGTCCACGAAAGCAACGTGGCACGCAGTCCGAACTTTTGCAGCAGAGCACTGAAGAGGAACGGCATAGCCACACCAACAGCCGACTTTCCCGCCCACATAACACCGTAGGCAAATCCTTTCCTCTCGACGAACCACTCATCCATGTACAGCGAGATGGGGCTGAAAAGAAGCCCGCAGCCAACGGCGTAGAGAACACCCTGCGTGGCGATCAGACCGGCGACGTTGTCGACAAAAGCCGAGCCAGCGAGACTAGCCACCGTGATGGCAAGACCAAGAGGGCCGCACCATTTTCGTAAATAGGGGTAGCGGTTTAGAAAGATGAAAGCTAGAGGCATCATAAGATACATAACGCCAGTCTGCGAAGCGCCAATAGACGCAATAGCTGATGGTGAAGCTGCGAGGTCACTACTATGAGTGGTGTAGTATTCCTGAAAGATACCAAAAGAGACAGAGTAGCCTATGAAGCGGTCAGTATAAGTAAAGCAGTAGATACGATCAACGCACCCCATATAGGTGCCTGGGCAATTGTGCAGCAGATGAGAGCAGAGTAAGCTCCGCGTCCAGTATCCGTAGGCGCAAGAGCGTCAATGGGAGTTTGGACGTCGTCTGGGCGACGGTCACTTAGCTCGTGAGTAGACATGGTTGAAAATGGTTGATTCAGTGTTTTGTAAGTTTTGGGATGACTCGAACAACTTCGGTGAGAATTTCAATTTCTTTCTTTGGGAAAAAGATGAAGTCATTTCTTTACAAAGTTGACCAATAGCGTTTCTGGCTACTCCGACATGGCCGTCTGGACTGGGGAAGCTGGATGTTTCTGTCTACTTGGAGGGGCCTTAAAACCGGCATTCCCCGTGACTCGTTCCTCATCACGGGGGGGTCGTTGATTAAGAAAAGGCGCGTTGATTCGAAAAATCGAGGTACCTTTTACAACTACTAAGATGTGTGGGAAACTAAGTACCATATTTCGCTAACAACATGTGCTTCGTATGTGTTTTTTGCGGATTTGCTGAGGTACTTAAACTCGGTAGCGACAGACACTAAAATTAAGGTAGTTTTCGAATCAACGCGCCTTTTCGTAATTAATGACCCCCCCCGTGATGAGGAACGAGTCACGGGGAATGCCGGTTTTAAGGCCCCTCCAAGTAGTCACTGAGTAGAGCTTTCTGTAGTTTTCAGTAACATAAAGAAGATAGGTTTAAATATCAAAATGTGAATCTCAAGGGCATGTTATTTGTCTCGTGATTCATAAGTGACATGATGCATCATTTCCAGGCATAGATGTATATGTTGGTACACTGTTGTTGGCTGTTTGCTCAGCTACAAGACTGTATCGATTATCTTCATCTTGAACTGATAAGGACCCTCGGATTGATGTTCAAGAAGCTGGAACTTTGTCGTAGCGAGTTGATGACTGTGTACGGGATGGTATACCAGACCTACCTAGCTCTACGAACCATGATCTTTGCAGTCGTAGCATTGATTATTGAATCTTTTTCTCCAGGAACTAATGCCTACCTAATTGATGGCTGTCATTTTAAGTCAATTTCACTCTCAAATATGACGACAGAGAGGTGTATGCTGCGTTGTTTAGGTTGACGTCTTGACGAAGCAATTGCCACAAGGACCTTTCTTGTCTATGAGTTGTAAACCCTGCATCTTCATCAGGAACTAGCAGTTCTGGACTAAACCAGCTGAGAGATCAGGCTTTTCCGAGGCGTTCAATATATGCAAATTTTGATTCAGACTTTCAAGATCATATACACATAAACTCCTATCATGCCAACCACCAAACTCTCCAAATACAACACCTCTGCTATGCCTCTATCAACTCCTGACCTCACTCAGAAACCACCGTTGGGATGGATCAACACCTTGGTATATCCATCAATCCTTTTATCAAACTTTTCGTACGCAACTTCTGCTTCTTCGATATTGACCTCGTGGGATACCACAAAACTAGGCTTGGCCTTACCCGAGATGATGAGATCGCGGAGGTAGCGGTTGTAGGCCTTGACGTTGCACTGGCCGGTGCTGAGGGAGAGACCCTATGGATGAGTTAGTTGTGAAGAGAGCAATGCGGATTGCATTGATGGACGTACCTTTTCAAACAACTTTCCGAAACTCAGACTAATCATACCCTTTGCTGAGGCTTCGTCAGAAGCACCAGGGTCACTGATAAGTCAGCATCTCTGAAATAGTTCCACGTAATGGGGACTTTACCTAGGAACATATAGTCCAGGAATACCAATACCACCACAAGCCCTCGTCACGCGGATCATATTCTCCAGCACAATATTAGGCTGCTCCGAATTACCGCTCTTTCCAACAGCCTGATAACCAACAGCATCAACCGATCGATCAACCTCACCACCGTTCGCCTCGATAATTAAATCGACAGCATCACCCTTGGTGAAGTCAATAGGCGTACACCCGATCTTCTCAGCAACCTCAAGACGCTGGGGCACGCGATCGACGACGAAAACACGAGATGCGCCGCGTAGAGTGGCGGAGTAGGCGGCCATAAGACCCACGGGTCCGGCGCCAAAGACTGCGACGCTCTCGCCGGACTTGAAGCCGGAAATCTCAACACCATGCCAGCCTGTGGTAGGTATATTAGTTTTAAATCTTGACAGGATGGGGCTAACGTGCCTGTGGGGAAAATATCCGCGAGAAGGATAAAGTCGGCTTCGAATTCCTTGCCGGGAGGGAGGACGAGGGCGTTGAAGTCGGCGTACGGGACGCGAATGTACTGAGCCTGACCACCACGGTAAGGACCCATGGCAACATAACCTTTGAGTATCAGCACGGGAGCATTCGACGAAACAAGTCTACAACTCACCATAAGCACCTCCTGCAAAACCAGGGTTTACACCCGTGCAGAAGGCAGTTTTTCCCTCCTCGCAGTTTCGACACCGGCCATCAGCAACATTGAAAGGCATTACGACGCGATCGCCCTTTTTCAAAAGCGTGACACCTTCGCCTAGTTGTTCAACAATACCCATATTCTCATGGCCTTGATTTCATTAGTCAATGTACCAGGAGCCGAGACGCCAGAGCCGAACCGTACCGAATGTGATGCCAGGCTCTGCGGCAGTTCGACCTTCGTACATGCTTTGATGGTATAAGTATGGGATATGTTGCTCGTCGTGGGACGTGCTCACTGTAAATCAGATCCGCAAATAGCGGCCTGAGAGGTGAGTTGGCGTATGATGACAAGTTGTGTTATGTGGGGGATACTTACTGTTGTGACTTTGACGATAACATCGTCGGGATGTTGGATCTTGGGCAGCTCAATTTCCTCTACCTTGACACTGTACGGTCCCTGGTAGTTGACAGCCTTCATCGTCTGAGTACTAGTAGCCATGTTGATTGTTGAATAATAGAGGTCAATTGACTGTCGTCGATTTTGGAAAAGAATAAGACAGAAAACGTTCAAGAACCACTTCCCGCACTCATGACGGCAGACATATGGCCCTTGTTGTTGTTGTTGTTGTTGTTGTTGTTGTTGTTGTTGTTGTTGTTGTTGTTGCAGTACCGGTATTATTATACCCCGTAAACCCCCTTGGCGCACCATCTTCTTCCCCAGAAAATCATTTGGATTCTCTCGGGCTTCTCACCGTTCCTGCGGGGAAGGGAGCAGCAGCGGAAAACAATACCAAAATGGACTGGAAACGGTAGGCAAAAGAGACGATTACTTCTGGAGCGAGGGCACAATACGGCGAAAATATCCCAAATGGGGAAGAGAGGGGGGAAGACTTGGAACATTGGATGATGAGAGGTTGGAGATAGTTCGGCGTTTGAGTTGATGGTTTTATGCGCGTCACTGGTAAGGGCCCAAACCGTTATACAACTACGGACGTTATACAACTACGGAGTACAAAGCTTCATGGGATAGGGTGTTCATTTACCGTTTCCGATCACATCTGCATGGGTCACACAGCCTAGCGAGTCCAGTACTGACTATCTGGTAAAACATTCCCATGTGAGTGAGCGTTGATTCGTGACTTATTCTCAAGTAGCCTTCATCCAGCGCTCAAAGCTATTGTACCAGTGTTGAAACTTCACTACCAGTTGAGCTATGGGTATAAATGCAGACTGAATGGGTCTGTCTTTTCTATAGCCCTTGCGTATCACAAAACCTGAAACAAGTCGACACTCAGGCAGTTGGAAGCATGGCAAAAATACTAGATGGCAGATGCTTTATATCTACTGTTTACCCATTTCGTAGCTAGGTACTGTCTGTCATCTAACCTATGTCCGACGTGTTCCCCCCAAATAAAAATGCGAATGGTATCAATGAGTGTCATAGAGATCGTTGATCATCATATCCTGTCCGTCGTCACGGTGTAGTCGTGTATGTGGCGTACCCAAAATCCTTCAAGGCCCTCAATGTATCAGGAGCCATCAAACGTGCTTCATGCAGATTATAAAAGTTGATGGTGAAGGTCCAAAAATGAAAAAGAAGAAGAAAAGAAGTTTGTGATATTGCAATGTGCTGCTCCGTCTAAAGCACAGCAGTGATCTCCGTGATGGATGCCTTGAAGGTCACATTCTTGCAAGTCACCTTGCGGTGGGAGTAGAGCTTGTCGCCCTTCTTGTAGTCTGGGTTCTTCCACTCAGACTCTTTGCAATCGAGCTCGACCTCGCTGTCACCCTTGGCAGTATATCGACCGCCCTCCTTGAGACATCTCCAGGACTGGAAGAGGCCGAGCTTGCCAGAAGCACGGTCAAAGGAGAAGGTGGCAGAGTCGCCAGGGAGGGGAACCTCGCAGTCGTAGTCTGTAGAGCCGTAGAAGAAATCCTCAGCCTCGTCAGAGACGGCGCTGCACTTGGCCTTGTAGTCGAGGACCTTGTTCTCGAGAGTAAAGGTCAGACGTCCGAGAGAGGACTGCGTCTCAGGAGTGTTGTGGGTGTAGGAAGCGCGGTAGTTGAAGTCGCCGACTATCCATTCAGTGACGGTAGCGCCTCTTGCCATGCACGAGTCGCTGTCGGCACGAGGCATGAGAGTGAAGGTGGGAGCGGCGACGGCGGTGCCGGCGAGGAGGAGAGCAGTGAGGAAGTGCATCTTGGGATGAAGTGAGAGATTGACGGGAGCCAGGAGTCAAGAATAAGTGTATTGAAGTGATACAGTGAGCTTGAAAAGGGGAGTCCAAGACGGAAGAGTGAATGCTGAGGCAATGATGCTAGATGACTCTGAGTGAAGAGGGGAAAGAAGTTGATCTTTGTTGCCTTTTGGTAAATATGGTTAAGAGTGTCTTGCTACTTGTAATCATTCACAAGTCACAAGAGTGGCCCAGCCCGTCTTTATAACATTCCACTCCAATATAAATCGAGTATCACCATTTACCAAAAGACATGCATTCTCAACATGGTAGAAGCTTGTCAGCGTGGCAGACAGACCAATTGACGTGGTACCTACCCCGTCTGGCACTCGTATCCGTCCGTCCGTTTCGGCGGACCCGGATGGCAACAAGCATGACGGATTTCCTAAAATAGGTGGCATAAGGTGTTGTGGGAAAAGAATTGAAGAGGATGGAGAGCTGCAAAGAGGCGGGGAATACAAGCTCGTCTTTGGTGAAGGATGATGCTGGCTGGAGACGCATCATTCTGTCATACATGCCTGTGTGAATGATGGATGTCGACCTAAATAATAAAGTTGAGATTTTGGTCTCTTACGGTGTGATAAGGTGAAGTTTGACGCACTGTAATAGCTCACTGGAGCGCCGTATTCGCATGTGGTTTCAGTGGCAAGACAGCGCTAAAGTGGTCGGCAAGGCGGGGTGTGACCACACATTCCACACTGTATGGACGCCAAGGGAAAGGCTCCCTGATTTACCAGCCAGTCTCACATTCACACTTCAACCCTTCAACTCTGAACCAACTCAAGACCATTTCGTCACGTTGCATTACCCATCGCACCAGGAAACCAACTGTCCACTTTAACCCTTCTTCAGGCCACTCATCAGGTCCACAAACAAAGACGACTGCGGAACTTGCCCCATCTCGCCTACCATCGCCTCTAGGAAACGTCCCAAAACTTTCACACAGGTTCAGGCTGTTCGGCGACACCAACGTGGCTCTGGTTTTGGCTCCCACGATGGTCGAGAGGCGTTCCGGATCTTGGACCGACTCTTAGTCGTGGTTGGTCAAAGCCAAGACGGGCATAGATCAACGTCCAGCACAACCCATGCTCACGGATCGATGTTTGCATCAAATTGACGAGATGCCAGCTCATAGGCAATGCAAACACCGACATGCTCCAGTCAGCATAAACCATTCAACCAGGCACTCGATTACCCATGATTAGATTACTGACGTTGCCATGATACGAGTCGTATAAAATGGGCAGCGGCTTGGTTCCACCATCAAGAGCAAGACATGGCATCCCCAGCCACGCGAGCCCGCACACACATGCAACCACGCCGCAACATCTAGCAATGCAACAGCCACGCCATTCTAAAGGCACTTTCTATTGCTTTGCCCTGGCATGCACTGTCTGCGGTGCTGCACGAAACACCATAGCGGCTGGCGCATGCTTGACGATGCTCCAACCCTCTGACCAGTCAAGGATCTCAATCTTGACTGATCTATCTTTGGCAGATGCTTATCCGCATTTACGCATAAACGAGGAAGAGAACACAACCATCTGCGGCTCTTGGAACATCTGACCGATCTCGTTGATCAACAACTACTGGGTAGCTACGTAGATCCCTCTACGTTTCAATGTACTACTTCTGACTTATCTCATATTTACTACCGACAAAGATTGTCCTTGCGAGTCTCCACAAGATGGTCTTGTTCTCCCAAGAGAGGATCCACCAGTACATTGGAATGCGATTGTCATGGTCCAGATTCACCCATATTTCCATCAGTGTCCCGAGACACTGCCCGCGCGACATTGTCTCGCCCTCGCCCTCGCCCTCGCCCTCGCCCTCGTCCTCACCTTCTTTACCTACATCTCAACCATCACAAACAAACCCCAAGAGAGCGGTCTGGGTACGGTAGGCTGCTCTTTGACATTCTGTCCTCCCGGGCGATAGCCTTGACCGCCGACGGTCTCAGTCTTTGTGTCACTAATGAGCGGCCGGCTGCAGGGGCCGACAAGGGCGATGACTTTGGCCGCGGTGTTGCTAAACAATGCATCGGGCTACTTACTACTTTGTTGTCGTGTGGTTTTGCTAGTCTGAGTGGCGGGCAACATAGCCCATGATCCCAATCCTAACACGATCCTTGGACATCCGACGGGATCTTTTCGCCGAGTTTATTTGTATACCCTTTCTCGTCGTCGGCTAACGCAGCCTTTCAGCTCAATTTTCATATTTTGCCTGGGTACTCACTACCGCCAAAAAGCCTCTCTACCATGTAGCCCAACGCCGGCCTGTTTGCGTGATCCCCAGCGGTGGATCTGATCGCTACCTTGGCATTTCTCTCGACCGGCTCGGATTCTACAGACTTCTTAATGACGCCCTGTATCACGGTCACTCAGCCACAGACGTACGGCATGACTTGTTCTGGTCTCCCGGGGAGACAACTTTGTTCATTGTCAGTGTTCCATTGTTCTCGATACTTGTCAAGTCACACGGGCTTATCGGTGAAGATGTTTCACGGGCTTAGACAGGCAACACCGTCTTTTGCTGACCGAAGTCATTTTCCTTACCGCTACATCAACGCTATAGTGGGGGTTTCTCTGGTGCTCTGTGCAAGGCCTCACGTCTTGAGCCTTGCAGCAACGAGATGTTCCGGTGATACACAGTATGACTTGGTTAGCTGCTGTCTATGTCGATGTCAGGTGTCAGGTGTCGATGCAAACATGATGCCTACTATGGATTGTTTCCCGAAATCGGAGCAAGTGCTTCGCCTTGGATGTCACCGCTCTAGCGAGAACTTTTGTGTTGGCCTTTGATCTGTCAGCAGGGTTGTCGTTTTGTTCGCTTCCTTTTCGTTGCCAATGTTTGATTGGACTGCCACTTGGACTTCGTGAGAGCTGCTGTCCTGACAGCAGTCGAAATACAGTTTATCCTACCAATGGCCTCACCTTGTGAATGGTGTAAATTGCCGCTCCCCATTGTCGGTCTTTCTCAAGTGGTTGAGCCTCTACACATGTCACCGTGGGGGTGCTTGATCGTAATTTCACAACCGTGGTATCACTTTCTCTTATCTGCTGACCTTGACTTATACAACACTGTTGTCCGGCAGCAGCTCTACTTGTTTCTGCTGTTGGTTCTGTCACAGTCACCATCATCATCTTCAGGCCGCTGTTCGGCGAGCACCGATGCTTTGGCTCGCTCGACATCCCTGAGTGAACAAGAAGCATTTGCGTGTTTGCTCCAATTCTATGTATACTTTGATCAAGCTATGGCCCTCAAGGTCCGGTAGGTAACCCCGAGCGTGCTTGGTTCTTGGCTGAGCCGGCAGGTCGTCTTTCATGGCCAGTTAGCGGGTGCTGTAGTATGTGACGTTGACAGCTAGGGCTGGGCACGGAGGTATCTTGTCGACGATAGTAGTAAATGCTCAAGGGAATGGCGAACGGGGTTCCAGCATGTTGAGTTGTTGGGCTCTTTTGATGCCAAATGCTCCCCCACTCAGGGTGGGCGACGGTTCACCTATGAAGGGGTGTTGACAGAAGCTAATTTGTGGATAAACATTTTGAGAAAGCTGCCAGACAAATCTAGGGTTCAAAGTTGACGTTCCAGCGAGTTGTTCTAATAACTGTACTAAAGGCATATATATACATACAACCTCTGATAAACGATGGTCTTCGTCTAAGAGTGGGAGAAGTAATGTGGGGTCGGGTACGTAGGCATGATGTCTTATTCTCCGCATCTTGATGCTGCACCTTCACGTCATTAACACACGTTGCTCGTCAACCATCCAAGAGCATGTTGAAGCGATTTACCTTTTTCAAACCCGTCAACAACTTCTCGACAAAGAATCCCCTCAAATTTATACACACCAAAATGGCAAACGTCGACACCTCACTTCCTCCAGAGCCTTCCGGCGCCGCAGCCGACTTTGCGGCCCAGCACAAGGACGAACATCCTCTGAAGCTATACGGCGGCTGGTTCTGCCCCTTTGTTCAGCGCTCTTGGATCACGTTGCATGAGAAGAAGATTCCTCATCAGTATATCGAGATCAACCCCTACAAGAAGGAAAAGGAGTTTCTTGATATGAACCCGCGCGGTCTGGTGCCTACTCTTGCTGTGCCGGTTGATGTCAAGGGGAGTGAGCAGAGACCCTTGTTTGAGAGCAATATTATCTGCGAGTATCTGGACGAGGCATACGCGAATGAGGTTGCCCATGGTCCACAATTGCTTCCTCTTGACCCCTATGAGAAAGCAAGATGTCGACTCTGGATAGACCACATCAGCACTCGGATCGTCCCCGGCTTCTACAAGCTCATACAGCACACCCCGGAGAAACCATACAGTCTAGACCAAGCGCGAGAGGAATTCCAGAACAACATCAAGTCTCTAGTAGAGCAGATGGACCCAGAAGGGCCGTTCTTCCTAGGCGACAGGTTCAGTCTTGTGGATATTACGTTTGCGCCTTGGGCGAAGCGGCTGTTTCTCATCGACCACTACAAGAGCGGGGGGCACGGAATTCCCGACTCGGGACATGTGTGGTCGCGATGGAAGAAGTGGTATGATGCTACGCTTGAAAGGGCGAGTTTGAAGGATACTTGGAGTGCGGATGAGAGGTATATCATAGCTTATAAGAGATATGCTGAGGATACGACAAATTCGCTTGTTGGACAGGCGACGAGGGAGGGGAGGAAGTTACCTTAGGTAAAATTTTGATGATCAATTGGAGATATCTAGTGGTATTTGATGATAGTCAAATCCACCACTCAAGAGAACATGATTTCATGAACGATGGGTAGACTCAATCGCAAATGTTGAAGAATGCCTGCCTGCACATGATTGATTGTGACGCACTGTATTGACCACCTTTCTGAGGTTGCTATCTACAGTGCCGCCAACGAATCAAGGCACAGTATGGACTTTAGACCATAAACCATCTCTGTTTCCCCCACTGTCAGACCTCTTCCCTCCATCATCCAACCCAGCTCACAATGTCGGACCAAAACTCGTCACGGTTCGCGCCGCAGAACAAGACAACAAACGAGCGACTGTCAACCCACACAGTCGGCCTCGTCGCCCTCTCCGACTTCCGCAAGCGCCGCGCCGAAGTTCTCGAGCAACAGGAGCGCGAAGCCCACGAGGCTGCGTTCTCAGGCACGTCCACACCGGATCGATCCTTGACAGGCACTCCTGACATCGTTGGCAGCGACAAGGGGAATGGCGCGCAACCATTGAAGAAGAAGAAGAAGAAGAAGCAGGGAAAGAAGTTGTTGTCGTTTGGTGACGACGAGGACGAGGATGCGGCAGATGCATCAAAATCGAGCGCCGACAATGCCGAAACGAATAAAGGTGATGCGAAGAGCAAATTCAAACCCAATGCCTCGGTTGGTGTTGTTCCCAGGGCAATGACTACATCGGCTTTACGAAAGGAGGCGGCCGAGCGCGAAACACTGCGACGCGAGTTTCTGGCTCTGCAGGAAGCCGTGAAATCGACCGAGATTGCGATACCCTTTGTCTTTTACGACGGAGCCAACATCCCCGGCGGGATAGTTCGGGTCAAGAAGGGAGACTTTATCTGGGTCTGTCTCGACAAGAGTCGCAAGGTTGGCGCAGAGCTTGGGGTTGGAGAGAAAGCCAATGCGAGGAGAGAATGGGCACGGGTTGGAGTTGATGACCTGATGCTCGTTCGCGGGACAGTCATTATTCCTCACGCAAGTACCATTTCTGATCTTTTGCACTCTTGGTTCTAACTATATGCGCAGCATTACGACTTTTACTTCTTCCTCATGAACAAGAGCCGCGGTCCTGGCGGACAGGTGCTGTTCGACTACAGCGCCGAAGCTCCCGAGAAGCCCGAACAGATCAATACCGCCGCCAGCCAAGGCACCGGCGGTCTGACGACTGCCGCCTCCAAAGCCGCTGCTCTCAAAGCACTGCCCGACATCAACACACTCGAAGGCGCTAGCGATGACCCGACCGTAACCAAAATCGTCGATCGGAGGTGGTACGAGAAGAACAAGCATCTATATCCCGCGAGCGTGTGGCAGGAGTTTGACCCGGAGAAGGACTATGCCAAGGAGGTCCGTAAGGATGTTGGTGGAAACACATTCTTTTTCTCTCGTTGAAGTCGAAAAGGGGATCGAGTTTCGTCGAAGTTGATTCGACACGTTGATGGACATGCTAGTGCCATCCACGTATTGGCCAAGTTGGATTTGAAGTATCGTTTGGGATGGTTCATCAAAATTTGAGCGAGATGATACAAACTCCTCAGCCGAAGAGGGCCCAGACGGCCCAGCATGAGCCGGCGAGCAGCCACCATCCTGGCCAGAAGAGCATGAGGAAGATGGTATTTCCACTGCCAAGGACGAAGAGAGCGAACTCATACCAGAGCTTGTCGCGAAACCTCTGAACTCTTTTAGATCGCCACACCCCGACGACAGCTTTACTCGAAATGCTGAGACTGTGGAAAGCGCCGAACTTGGTGGCGAAGTAGACCTGCAACGCCACGATCCTGCTCGTGTACAGCATGCCGGCAAAGGCAAAGTTGGCCAGGAACCATGCGCGGAAGCAGACAAAGAGGGAGACGGATCCCACGAGACTCTGGAAGCGAAGAGCAGTCTGTAGAGACGGCCTGAGTAACCTGATGATATCGGAGCGGGGGTTCGTGGAAACGGAGAGTTCCACCTTGGAAGCTGTCAGAAGAGTGGCCTTGACCATGATGGTTGAGGAGGTGTTTGTGGTTGTAGGATATGATGTTTTGGTGATGCAACTTGGTCGTTTGGGTCAAAGAATCTGCAAAGGTGTCGAAGAGAGGAGAGAAAGAGAGAGGGGAAAGCCTTGTTCTCTTGGACAATCCCTAATTCCAACTCTGCACAAGAGACTTGTTTGGTGTTTATACCGCAACTCAACTCCTTCCAATCCCCACCCCCACCACTTCCCCTCTCCAGACATACACCAGCATTCTATCCCGGCATTTTATTCGACAAGCCAACCATACAAAAGCCTTTCCTCTCCTGCACTCCGTTCCGTATTGTAACAATCACATTTTTTTATACTCGAACCTCACTCGCCAAAAGACCTTTGTTTGTAATGTTATAGTTGTAGTTGTCCCACCCCTCAGTTGGACCCACGCTCGACACGTGGGGTAGCTGATTCGTTTGCTTAGAGGAGGAAACATATCCGTATGAAGATCTTAGACGTGGGGATTTTTGGGTTTGTGGGTTGGTGGGTTGGTGGGTTTGTCCCAAAGGGACGACTGTGAGGATTGGCATGTGAGACTGTCTGTCTTGACTATGGATGTATGGAGAAGATGATATGGCAATACTGCAATCTTACTTTGCGGTATTGTCAAGTCTTCCTCATAATGCTGGAAAACAGAAAGTCATGAAGATAGGAGAGCCTGCTCTCTTTGAATAGCGTGAGCATTAAGACGCATTTCCTACCTGTGTGTTTTAGATATTGTCGAGATATACATACAGTGCCTAGTAGACCCTCCCATCTCGTTGTGCTACTACTGGTCGCCCTTGTAGCTTAAGCCTTGATCACTAGATAAAGTCCAATGATGGGATCCACGTGTTTGCCAAGGCGATGCCGTGATCGACGACCAGATGGGCGGCCGAGCAAGCTTTGTGGAAATACTACGAGTTGCCGTGAACACGTTGGTATTTGGTATTTGGTATTTGGTATTCATTAGTTACCTAAAAGAGACGTACTCTTGTCGTTTCTGACAACGTTAGGCACGTCGTTTGCTGAAATAGGTAGATCGAGACTTGAAGTTATATATGCATGCAGACTAGGTACCGTAACTATTCGGCCGAGTAAGATGCAACTTGGACAAGGTTGAATAGACGATCAAGTACACATAGCTTTAGTGAGACGGACAGTAGAATCAAAAGATTGAAACCGGTAGGCTTGACATTGATTTACTCTACAGCCGTCTTCTTCGCATCCTTCAGCTCACCACGCTGCTTCACCAACCTCGACGCCTCCTGCGCCGTATCATCCTCCAGCCTCCCAAGACCCTTCACCACACCCTCCCTATCCCCAACACTCATCTCCTGGCTCATCTTGAACTTCCCCCCCATCCTCGTAATCTCAATCTCGACACCGATAATGCTCTTCTGGAGAAGGTCAACGAATCGCTCCGGCGCGTCGGACACTTTCCAGTCTGTAGGTTTGTCACCGCCCGTGAAGCCCATCACTTGCGTTTCGGCATGGTAGCTCAGGTCCCGGATCTGCTGGGCTAGGAAGGCTCCTGTCTCGGGGGCTTTGGTGTCGAAGAAGATTCTGGCACGGCCGTAGACCTCGGCGGCGGCGTAGTTCCACGTAGGGACGACTTTGCCGGTCGTGGGCTTGGTTTCGGTGTACCATTTTGGTGTTATGTAGTGTTGGACGGGGGAGTTGAAGATGACAAGAACGTCTTGCTCGATAACGTTGTTGAGCTGGGGGTTTTCTGTGAGGGCCTCAATCATAGCTTTGCTTTGTGGATTTACTCGTGTCATGTGGCCTCTCAGACGACCTAGTTCCGTCTCGCTTGACTCATCCTGTACGTCGAGTAGGAAAGGGATGTGACTTGTCTGGAGGAGAGGGAAGTTGGGGGATGAGATGGCAGTGGTGATGAGACCGAGGGGATTTTCTCGGACGAGTTTTCGAAGGACACGGAGGTCCGTCTCGCCGTGGGGAACTTTCAAATGCATGGTGTCTATGATGTAAAGAAGTAGTATAAGATGAAGAAATAGGCCTGATTCAAAAGACTATGGTATAGAGTATTGCAGTGGTGGCGGCTCACGGTTTAAATGCATGATCGAAAAACATCAAGTAAAAGCAAGCCAACCAATGAGAACCATTCAATAGTAAATACAAAGCTTCTGCAATCGAATACGACAAAGTGGTGAGAGTATCCATACATGGAATGGAGCTGAACGCCAGGACAAGGGTAACTGCGGGAAATGGGTTAGTTAATAGATGATGGGAAACCCTCGTTATGCAAGTTATTGCCTTGAATTGACCTAATTAGAAGTTACTAAGCAATGCGGATGCAGACAAGATGTGCGGAATTAGACATCAATCCCATAATGTACTTTTATTGACTCCATACCTACACATGAATAAACCAGTCTCGTACAAAATAACTTAACACCGTTGTAAGGCGCTGAAGATGACTCAACCTCCCCCGCAAACTGACTCAAAGATGGAGTTACAGCCAAGGCCTTTCCCATCTCATTTGGAATCATTTCTTTGGGGCCGCGGAAGTTGGTCACGCTGTGGTGGAGTAGATGTTCTCTCAGGTGTAGAGAGGGGATGTTTTGGATGGGAATCATACGATGGTTGCAGTGGGTGTTGTACAAAGAATGTGACGACAATAATATTCTGACGTATTTATCCATGCCAGTGAGAATACCCTATAGATCTGAGGATAAGTCAATTCTAACCATCGCTTGCTGTGTATAAGTTGGCTTTTGGTGCTTGTATATCACCGCCCCGTTGGCTCAGTGGTAAAGCGTATCACTAGTAATGATAAGATCACTGGTTCGATTCCAGTACGGGGCAGCTCAATCACACCACCAATTGGTGGTTTCTTTTTTTGACTTTTGCGGCAATTCCATCGATGTTGGCCTTTGCAGGTCTTTTTGCCTAGATTAAGCATGATATAAAAGCTGGATTCAAAGTAGGCAGCACAAAATAGAACAGACCTAGGTCGGGATGGTCGAGGAGTAACTGTAAGAATCGATTGGGTGCTGTATACTATCGTCCATCAATCAGTCATAAACAGCTCTTTACAGGATATAGAAAGCCCAACGCATAGTCGGTATGTGTGTGTGTGTGTGTTGTGTATGCACTCATAAATCAATCTCTCCATCTGCATCCAAATTCACAAACTTCATAACTCCTGTCTCAGGCAAACAGTTCACATATTCAAAATCCACCTCACCCTTCTTCAAAACCGAAACCTCATGCCACGTCCTAAACTTCCTCTCCCTCCCAAACTTCTTCGCGTGGGAGAGCGCACCTCTGTAGATGGCAAGATGAGACGGATGCGTCTTGGCCCAGTCCTCCAGCGAAGATAGATTGTTGAAGAATCCAGCCACGCATGTCTCTTTGCTGCCGTTTCGGAGATATCGAAGACCGATGGCGCCGCTCTCGACGGGGTTCTCCCAGAGATAGGAGAGGCCTGCTTCGAGGGTTGGTTCGAGCTTTTCCTCGTATGCAGCTGCTTCCTCGGCGTTACATGTTGACCAGAATTGACCTGAGCGGATGTGAACTATGTTGTTATGATTCTTGCCAACGAGACGCTGACCCAGTCCTCGTACAGGCATATGAGAACCTGCGAGTGAAGCATCTTTTTCAAATAGGTCATGTGCCGAGTCTGGGATTCTGTCTCTCGCGGCTCCCCAATACGCCGTCGTCGAGTGCTCTGTGGTATTTGCTCCAGGCAGTCTCGCCAGACCTGGTAAGTAGTCAAGACCCGAGTAATTAGTTTCAAGTCGTGAAGTCGATGTCGTAAAGGATTCACACCAGAGCCCAACTGAGGTACGGCCAGGTAATGATAGTCCGGCGTGTATAGACCGTAAACCAAGCCGATCCATACACTTGCGGAAACTCTCCTCATCAACCCAGTAGCAGACCCAGACGTGAGCGTCAGATGCATCATTTCCAGCTATCAGAGAAAAGTCCTCTGTAGCCGCAGGTTGATCATTTTGACCGAGCCAAGCCCTGATGGCGTCTGACGCTTCTGCACGAGCTTGAGACGCAGGGTTTTTTGATTCGTGCTGTTGAACTCCGATGTAAGCCGTGTGTATCTGATGTAGATCATCATCGAGGACGAGCTTCCATCGTGGTACTGGTGGTTTGTGATTCTCTGGCTTGCGGAGAGGATATGTTCGAGGCTGACCAGACATGATTACCCTGAAAAAGATGAGCTGGCAGTAGGTATTTCGATTGTTTGAATAACCCCAGTAATTGACTTTATGTTTTGAATGGTTTGAATTGCTTAGTTTGACAATGTTCTGATTCGATCATATCACGGCCAGTGTAACCTCGGTTCATATGAAGGCGGGGGAATCTCATGGTCTACGAAGTGCCATCATGACCCCAATATCTGCGTCTGGATATAACGGATAGAGCGTGTAAAACGGGCCGATCGGTCTAATTCACTGGTACTTGGTCCTTACTCTTTACTTGCCAGCTTCTCATCATCAGGGATTTATTCCAGGCTCGTTCAAAAGTCAAATTAAGCTATAAACACAGATTCGCTCTTTGAAAGTCTCTAGTTCTCAACCTTGAGTACCTCCTTAATCTTGTCTACAGCTCCATCAACCGCTCCGTTCGTGCCGTTCGCCTCCTTTTCTAACGCGGCTGTTACACCGGGGATAATATATCGTCCGTAATCGATAGCATCGTTCAAGTTATCGTAACCTCGGATGGAGATGAGCTCGGCGCCGAGCTTGATGTAGTCGAGAATAGAGTCGATGATAGTCTGGTATGAGCCGACAAGAGCTGTGGAAGCACCGCGCGCGTTGGTGGCTGTCACGGTAGGGTACCAGAGTGCTCGGTCCTGGACCTCGCCGCGCTTGGCAATGTCGAGAAGACGCTGGGAGCCGACGTTCTCGGGCTGGCCGGGTCGGGGTGCGTGGAGGCCGGATCCCTTGGGTCCGTTCTCCTTGAGGGCGTCGAGGGTTCGGTAGGCCTTTGCCCAAGCGAGTTCCTCCGTCTCGGCGATGATGGGTCGGAACGTCACCCAGATACGGGGACGGTCCTTGCGGCCGGCCTTTTCGGCCTCGGCGTAGATACGGTCGATCTGATCCTTGGTCTCCTTGAGAGGCTCGCCCCAGAGACCGAAAATATCGGCAAGAGCACCACCTGTACGGTAGGCGGCGTCGGATGAACCACCAACAGAGACGTCAATGTGGTTGTTGGTAGGACGGACCTGGTTGCTAAAGTCCTTGAACTGATAGTACTTGCCCTCCCAGTCGAAAGCCTCACTTGAAGCCCAGGCCCGTCTCAGAATCTTGATGTACTCTTCCTGACGCTCATAACGCTCCTCCTTGGTGGCGAAGTCACCCTCACGAGCCTGCTCGGCATCGTTACCGCCAGCGATGAAATGCACAATAACACGACCTCCGCTGAGCTGATCCAGAGTAGCGAGAGCCTTTGCGGCGACGGTGGGGTAGAGAGTGTTTGGCCGGAGGGCGATGATGACCTTGATGTGCTTCGTCACGGCGGCGATGGTGGCGCCGATAGTGAAGGGGTCGTAGGATGAGGAGCCATAGGGGATGAGAGTGTAGTTGAACTTGTTATCGTCGAGAGTACGAGCATATCGGATGAGGTAGTCAGGGTCAATGCCAGCTCCAGGGATAGGGTTGAGCTCCGTGGAGAGGTTGGGGAAAGTGACGCTGATGAATTCGGTAGGCATCTTGGTGGTATTTTTCTCTTCTTCTTTTTGTTTTTTGGAAGTTGATCAAATCCTGTTCAAGCTTGACTGCTGCTAATCTAAGCTCAAATAAAGAAATAACCCTGAAATCCCCGTCGTCTTATATCCCAAGTTGGCGTTTTTTTCTGTCGACACTTTCAGTCATTCTAGTAAAGCATTCATTATTAATCTCCAGTATGGCGAAATTGATGGCGACAAATGATGGATGATCACGCCTTCTCAACCAAGACCGATGTCGGGACTAGAAGGTGCTGTGAATGGACATGAAGATGGAGAAAAAAAAAAAGAAACAAAACAGAGAAGTATTAAAAGAGTTTTGTATTATTGATTATGTTGTCGATGTTGGAAGCAAGTGAACCTAATCTGTTAATATCTTGTTGTCTTACATACGCCCTGCCATATCAGCCTCTTCCAAGTGAAAACTCAACGCACAACAACACAAATAGATTCAAGGCGAACTTTAGGCTCCGGAGCCCTTCAATGTGGATAAATCTAGCCCTAAACGAGTCAGATTAAAGCGTGCCTCCCGCTTCGCTATCTCAAAGATCCGTTGTCGTAGGGTCCCTGGATGGCGTCAGTCAAGCAACGCTCCACTGAGACGTTACACGCGGCGAGCACCGGTGCGGGTCATGTAAAGATGACATCTGGAGAGCCTACGATATAATTGGTTTTCTGTGTTTGCATTGGGGGAATTACGAGATCAAAGGAGGGGGAGCTAGGTCTGGCGTGATAGCTCTGGGGATATTCTCGGAAAGATAGAGTCTAGATAACTCGGTGATTTCTAATCCAGTTTCTTTGAGGGGTTTTATTTTTGGTTTCCGAGTGGGATTGTGAATACTTGCAGGTTTCATTTGCCGCTTCGGACCTCCCACAATGCCTTGTTGGGTTAGATGGTAAGATGAATCTCTTGAGGGAGGTAAACGTACAATGTAAAGATCCGTTAAACATCCTTCCTGGATCATGGTCCCTGACCCAGGCCTAGAAGCAGTGTGTTGAAGAGTTGTCCAATCGACCTAAACTACCCATGTACAATGCTCTCTCCTCACCTGGGATGCTGTGTTTCGCAGAAAGATAGTTATTTATTGTTCTATTTATGAGCCTCCCTGACTCTTCCCTGAGCATGTTGCCAGCAGTATCATCCCAAAATAGCCCTCGTGTCCATCGAGAACCGTGAAAGCCAAGCCCCTAGAACACCGGTAAGCGAGCCGTGAATATGGTTCTGGCTAGTTATCCACCACAGAAGAGATACATTCTAGACTATAGGACCGAATCCATGTCTTGTCAAGCCCGTCCTTCTCACCAACATCTATCCTAGGCTCAGGTTTGACGGCGGCTTCATCAACGACCGATCCGTTATCCCTTCTACGAGTCGAAATGTGCCAGGAACCAACCGTTGCAAGGTCTTCATTATCTGTTATATAGACTTAGAAAATGACAGTTCCCGCCTGCCTGTAGAGCCTGCCTATGACTCATCCCTGCTATCCGTGATATGAAATCCCACGTATTGTTTGCAAATATCCATTCCACTTCTGAGTGTTTTGATCTCTCTGTCGAGTTCGTCTCGTCTGGTACAACTTTCTTCAGACTCCCCCGAGATCTCATTCAATATAATGGGATGATGGAAGAGCATGGAAGATGGAGGATATGGAAGTTCAAAAAGCTGAACAAAAGGGGCCGGTCACAGAGGATGATGGAGACAAGGTGACAGTGTGCAGTGATAATGTGTAATGACGCTGGTGGGAAGGTGAATGACAAAGCGATGTTAGGAATAGTACATCAAGAGGAAGGAGTTTCGAAATACCGTAGAAAGATGGCTTTTATAGATTATACTCAAGGTCAATCACGGCTGTTTGTCAGAACCTCCAGGCACCCCATGGGTTGAGTTCTGACACCTGTCAGCGGCCTGGCATCTGATGGAGGCCGTCCATCGCATACAGGGCATTTGAAAGATGACTGGAGCACTGGGCTTGATGCATGGTTGCTTATGCATCTTACCTTTCTGTTTGAAGAAACGTAATTCAGCTTGTTACTGTTGGAATTTCAAAGGCGACTGTGGAAGCAAACGTCATGTTTGCGATATCGTCAACCGTGTGCCATCGGTATGGATCTTCGGTTGTGTAGGTAGACATGCGCAAGAATGGATGGTATGACCTTGATTCCCCCAGGAGAGTCCCAACGTGCCTTGCCAAGGCTCAGGGTTTCCATTTCACGTGGAATATCAGATGTACGATGATTTCGACCCAGGCAAGCACGTCCTACGCTAAGAAATATATCTACTTTACTTTCCTGAATCATCAAGGATAGAGGCAGAGTGCATGTTTGCAGATATAGAAGCGAGGGGGAAAAAAAAGAAAAAAAAGTAGAAAAAAAAAAAGAGTCAATCTTATGGCTTCGGGATTTTAGAAATAACAGGCCGTCGGGAAGGATGACAGCTTACTACTTTGGAGAAAAAGAAGAAACCGAAAAAAGGGAGAATTACATGATACTTGTGAGAAGCCACGTGTTAGTTGGTCCTCTGAATTCTCCGGCTGAGTAGTGTAATTGATCCGCCTGCACAGTAGCCAAATACGATCAGTGTACTCATTCTTAGTTATCATGGAAAATTGTGAGAATAGATACAAGCACAGGTTACGTACGTATCAAGATGGTAAGACCGGAGAGATGTTCCTTACTCAGCCTCACGATCTCGACATTAACCTCCGGGTCAACACTTGTCAAAAGGCCGTCACGGCCGTTCGGAAAGCTGGGGCGACTTCGCAGATTATTCTTCTACCTGGTAGGAACTTTACAATTGCCGAGACGTTTGTCATGATGGGGCGTGCGGATGCTTTACATGCTATTAAGAACCCTGATGCCGAGATGCTGATTACGGCTACGCAACAAATGTTTATTGAACAGGCAAGCACAAAATCTGCATCATATTCTAGAAAAATGAACAATGATTCGGGAACTGCCAGAAAAGCTGCGTCGTTGAACGGAGTAATTGGATTCGCATTGGCTATCCTGGTTTATGCATGTCTATAATCGCACGGGAGTCTGATAGCAAGCAGAGATCATGTAGCGCTCGGCAATAAGCAGATATTAGTTGACAGAATACACTTTAATAGGGGACAAATAATAATAATCAATATATATGAAGCTCCACACCCGTCTGGAAATGAAAAGTGCCCAATCTCTTATTACACCTACAGCAATAATGCTCCGCGTTCTTGAACACCTTTGACAAGTAAGGAATTGGTCCACCAACAATCGTACATAGAAACAACAGGCCAGCCATGGTGCTAGATAATAATTAATTGATGTACATAAACAGACTAAAGAAACGTACTGCGTTCCGCCGCAAACTTTGCGTTCAACCCGCGTGATCGACGACGCCTGACAGGCTGGGCACACGATAGCTCGAGGCCAGTACTTTAGGTCTGCTAGGGGAGTAGTCGTCGAAGGAGAGATGCTGTCAAAGGAAACAAGATGTTTAGATTGTCGATTGGAAAGTCCGGACATGAGACCTGTTTTTGGGTTGGAGTCGTAGGCATCGTCGGAAAACATGGTACAAGTTTGTTGTTTGCATTTTAAAGAAAAAAAGAAAAAGACAATGATACTTGTGAGCTTGAAAAAAGAAAAAAAAAAAGGTTCTATAGTACATATATATATATATAATTTGATTTGCTATCTGCAGTCTAATTATTTAGCCATATAGAAGAACTCGAGATCCTGCGAGAGAAACCCCCACAAAGGCGGTGAAAAACTCCCGACTACTAGTAATATGCTTAAGGTCTTGTTTTTACTAAGATCACTATGCTAAGTTATCTGGCCAATATATAGAAGTTAGGTAGCTAAGGGAGACCCCCTACTTCTATAATATTAGGGGTTCGTTGACAAACGGTTGTCAGTCGCTAAATTTAGTGGCCTAAAGTTAATATTGTCACGACCAGGATGTGACCTGCAGAGAGAGGTCACGTGCACTGCACCACCCCGCCACGGACTTACATTAATCAGTGCCAAGAACCATCGATCAGCACTGATTAATATAAATCAGTACTGATTATTGGAAAGCCTCACTGATCAATCAACCG
>JABFEV010001256.1:0-16139 GCA_013618395.1 Fusarium domesticum | reverse complement strand
CCCTAGCTCTGACGACTCCTCTTGAAACTATCTAATCGCATGCATCGAACTACTATACACGTCATCTATATAAACACCAAATCTAGATCTATAGCTCGCTTATCCGACTTATGAGGAGTTGGAATTATCGGCACAAGACCAAGCAGCAGAACCACCGTTCTTGTTATACGAGTTGATAATGCCAACAATTGATCCGTAGGTACCGGCAATCATCAGGAATGTGCCGAGTAAGATGACAAAGATGCTCCAGCCGACCATGGCCATCCACTTCTTACTTCTCTGCTGCGAGTCCTTGCCCTTGTGCCAGTTGTCGTACAACCACATGCAACCCATCGGCTGCATACACTGTATAGTTCCAAGAAGGGCGCCGACAAGGGAAACGAGTCCGTCAAAGACGGGGATACCACTAGCGATAACATAGGCGATGACGGCCATGCTGAAAGTGCAGCCAAGCCACACAGACCAGTGAGTTAAGGTATTGGCAGTGAGGTGTCTGGAACCTCGAAGAAGACGAATGAAGGCATACTTGGCGGGGACCTATATTAAGCACCTGTTAGTTAAAGTCGTCGGATATAAAGTTCAAGACGACTTACGTGGGTGTAGATACAGGCGCCGACAATAAGACCGGGAAGAGCCAGACCATAACTTATCTTCTTCATGGTCTTTCCAGCAGAGCCCAAGGCAGGAGATGCGACATAACTACCGCAATAGTAGTAGACAACGATGCCGATGACAATATAGGTGATGGTGACAACGGTCTGGCAGAGGAATAAAGCCTTCTTGAAATGGCGGGGATCGCGCATCTCAGCCGCAATAGGGAAGAAGACGGGAGTTCCAACATAGGCGAAGATGAAGGCAGAAATAGCACCAACGCCTTCGGCAAAGGTAGGGTTGTTGAAAAGCTTATAATCGGACTCCCAGTGGCCGGTCTGGGGAGCCGCATCGGGGCGCTCTTGAACACCAACAGCGACGGTGACGACGAAAACTAGAAGCATTTATTAGTTATGGTTCCAGGGGACATTGGAATAATATTGTTGTTATCAAGAGGTACTTACCGGCTGAGACAAGAGTGACTAGGCCAACCCATGCCAGCCAACTAACTCGGTCAAGAGTGCGGACACTGGCAGTAATAAAAGAAACAACACAACCGACGGCAACAAAGATGGCAGTGCAAGCTCCATGATCAGAAAGGGAGTTGAGAGCGATGGATATACCCAGCATACCCGAACCTGCGATACAGATCGTCACTAGTAAAAAAGAAAATCATGTTAGCATTCTTCGTAGTGTGTCTAGGTCGATGAGACAACGTACAGAGTGCGTATGATGTACCGAAGAATTCCTTGCCGACTCGACCAAACATCAGATCAGCAGCATCGTCGATACCGTACACTTCAGGATGGCGAAGCTTGAACTTGCCAACGATGTAGTCAGACCAAGTAGTGATAGCTGCGATGGCAATCAAGCAGATAATACCGGGAATGAGTCCCAACACGTCGAAGGAGGCCGGAATCGAAAGAACACCCAGACCGATCTGGGACTTCATCATAAGAACAGATGTTCCAATCCATCCTACCTAAGCAGGTTATTAGTCTCATGTCGCTTTATCCATCTTTACTAACAATCCAGCACATACGTTACGGTAGTTAGGACCACCCTCTTGCATAGTACCAAAGACAGCATCATTGGTCACGCCTTGCCCGTCACCGTCGTGTTGCTCCTTGGTTGGAGCCTTGGTGCCCTGGTTCTCGGAGTCGTACTGGCTCATTGTGGACGATTGTTGATAACAGAGATGGAATGGCTCTACTGCTAGTCATTGAGCATACAAGGAAGATGGAAAGAAAAGAAAATTGGAATCAAAGGTCCTCTTTGTGAAATTTCATCGCTCCGTCTGGGGAAGCCCACTTGGACTAGACTACGAGACAGTGTGTACTAGCTTGTATCCATTGGAGATCTTACAACTAAGCCCCCATGCCCCAGCCTGACTCGCATCGTGTGGGCTGGCCACCTCCGTTCGTGAAGACGATGAAAATTCATGGATTATATAAAAGATTACCCGCAAACATTTCAAACCATATAAAGGTGGTCCAGAGCCTCATGGGCCATACAGGAGGGGCCAGCTTGCTAGGATGTAGAATGTTCAGACACATTGTTACGTACGAGCTCTTAGAGAAATATCTCGTGGCATGATGCATAAAGCACAATACTGGCTCATCACAGTGCAAAAAAGGATTACCGATAACTTATGACCCAAGTCTGAGCCGCTGAAAGCCGGTAGTTGAAAAGAATTTTCTGTCGGGATTGTTCAACTCTGCCACTTTTGGGGAAGACTTGTGTTGTTTAGGTATAGTGTTATCCCCAACCCCATTTCTCCAACTTGACCTCGCGGCTATTATCGCTTTTTACGTGACCATCGAGACTCCGAGGCCCCAGAAATTATCTCCAAAAGTTCGTTTTTTGCGGGTCCAAGATCCCGGCGGACTTTCTGTTCCTAGCATTGAGGTGTTTTTAAGGAGCTGGTTATCTCGGGGCCCCGGTGGCGAGATGAGTTTTATTAACGTAATATAATGGAGTGAGTTACGATATGTTGCTTAGTGTGTACTAGTAACCATGGTCGACTGGTTAATAATTCAGTTCGTGATCACGGTTAATTGACGTTTGTGGTTTTCCCCAAATTGTCGTGCGGGGGAACTAGGTTACCCCTGGATTTACGGAGTACTCCAAGACGCCTTAACCGCTTACCTTGGCGGCTTAGCCATGGCATGGCATGCATATGAGGTTGTTTCACTGAGCGAGTGAAATGATCAGCCCGAGTGCGAATTGGTCTAGATACTACTAGGATGGCGATACGGGAGATAGGGCAAGATAATGGCCGAGAACTACCAGTAACACAACATTAACTAGTTATCTTGGTATTGTTATTGATCGACATGACTATTAATAGCCCTTGGCAACGTTACCTGCGTCGGATAACCGGTCTTAACACATTTACTCGAATCGCTTATTACTGGTGGTCGGGAGTTTTTTTACCGCCTTTGTGGGGGTTTCTCTCGCAGGATCTCGAGTTCTTCTATTTGGCCAAATACTTGGACCGTAGATAGTAAATCAGATTACATATATTTACTCGAATCACCCTATTTAGTAGTTTGATAGAATGTTAAAACTCCATAAGCTCATCAACTCCTGAGTTGAAGACCTTGTCTGTGGAGTATTGTTGAATCATCCATGCATAGGTCAACGCATGTACTAGAGAAATCTACAACTACTTGGCGACACGTTTCCTTGGTAAGAACGGTGATAGAAAAGGCCCCCATGGAGAAAATGGGGAAATCTTGTGTAGGATATTCCATGCATGTCTTTAATGACAACTAAAACGTTGTGATACCGGCGAGATGGGCTCAACTTTAGGTATAAGAGACAATAGTATTGGTAATACTAGGCTGTTCTGCTAGCTATAGCCAGGAAAAGCCTGATCGCGAATATAGTAGAGAGAGATAAATACCTGCAAATCTCAAGATGCCTGCTCATGCCTGCCATGCTTTATGAGCCATCGGGGAGATTCGGGACAAAGTAGATACGGGCAGCCAAGACGAAAGCAGGGACGAAAACAGGGACAAAAGCAGGGACAAAAACAGGAACAAAAGCAGGAACAAAAGCAGAGCCAAGTCAAGACACCAAGCAATGGGGCCTACATCCTTAACAATAACGTTTGCACAGAAACCGACGATAATACCTAATAGATCAGTAAGCGCATGTTGTAACAAGACAGAGTCAGAGGAAGCGCAGGAACATACCAACAGTGACCCAGAGCTGCCAGAACATGACGAGGGCACCTCGAATTTGGACTGGGGCCATTTCGGCAGAATAAATCGGGATGGTTGCGTTCTTGGCTCCAGTTCCGATACCCAATACGAAGCGGGCTGCAAAGAGGCCTTGCCAAGTTGACTTGGCAAAAGCTGAACCAATCGACGTCGCTACCAAACAGCAAGCCATGATAAAGATCTCACCTCGTCGCTCAGCTCAGGAATGTTTTGAAAACCGGGGTTTCCTCGTGCAACAAGGGCTGCACGGCCGATGAGATCAGCAAGCTGAGAAAGCCCGTGGGATTCAGCATAGACCTTGGCCTCACTAACAACGACTTCGGGTGATTTGGCCTGTGTGATGGAAAGAATTAGTGGTTGCTGCAAGATAAACTCCAACAAGGCAAATTTAGCCAAAAAAAAAAAATGTACCTTTAGAGGGTTTTTAATGTTGAGAGCGACAGACTTTCGACGGCCAGCAGGTTTGTCGGCATGGACTGCGAATGCAGAATCCTGACGCAGACCCTCAGGCTCATGCTTCTCATTGTGAGCCTTTTCGTCGCTTCCCGTTCGTGAATTCATATTTGCCAAGTAACGGGAGCGAATGAAGTAGCTCGCAAAGAATTGAAGCGGATAAGCAAAGCACACAACCATCTCTCGGCAAAATTCATCGCCTCAAGCATTAAACGTAGGTAATAGGGTTAATACGATATAACAATAACAGCCAAACTTTTAAGCTCGAGTTTCAATAATTAAGATTAAGTGACATTACAGCGCTGTACATCACTTCGCAACCTCTAATGATAATAATACAAGACTTTGGTGATATCAATCAGCTGGAGAGCATGCCGACTCCTATCAGGTACGGGAAAAGCCAATAAGGGACTGTCAAATTCTCACAGAAAACGTGAATTAAATCCGGATTATGGCGGCAAGGAGGCTTGACCTGGTGGCACTGCATTTACGGGGGCAACTTAGTCTTACTTTCTCCACACATGAACCAATGGATAGCTTAAATGCTTTAAGCATGGGCGGGCACCATTAGCTCATCATTTCACACACCCATGACTTGGCTACTCAACTTCCTCTTTTGTCATTGCAATGTTGCTTGCCAAGATTGCGATCGCCCATTTAACTCTCACATTCGAGATGCCACGCAATGCCAAGTCGCAGGGTTTAATTATCTGACGTCAGCTCTTGACAGATGATAAGCAAACAAGTAGGCAATCTTGAGGTTTGTCTTTGTGGGAAAACACAGTATTATTCTCAACAGTATGTCGTTGTAGGCGCTTTTGGGGGGGCAGAGAATATGATAACCTCTTGCACCGTAGTCGGGTTCCTCGTCTTTATTTACCCCCACTATATAAGCCTTTGTGGATTTTGTAGTTAGCATCAATACATGTGTTGTGCAAGATTTCCCCACTAAATCTAAGCCCGAGGATTTATAGTGTTCACTGACCAGGGCTACACCATGCATCGCTCTTGTTTCTCCCGCTCTCCCCGGCTTCCGCTCGAGCGAACCTCTTCTTGGCATCTGGAGCAGTGATAATGCAATACTGATGGACGGATTTGTTTCGCAAACGGGGTTAGTGACTCTAGGCATTCAGTACCCCGCGCGTCATCAGCGCAACCATTACAAGGAAGAGTGAGGTAGGATTGACTGCGCATACTCTACGGTATAAAACCAGGATCCCGACCTCTGCGAGTCTCAGTTGGGCTCCCTACACCTGCATTCTCTGTTCTCAAGACGTCTCTCAACTCATTTGTCCACGTCGTCTGTTTCTTTTCAGGCTCGTCCCTTCAAGATGAATTCCAATTCCGGTTTCGAGCCCAAGCACGATTCAAATATTCCCAGTAAAGAGGAGCTTGGTGTTATTAATAACAGCGATGGCACGACCCATGCCGAATCCGTTCCTAGCGTCGATCCGGGGACAGAGAAGCGGCTGTTGAGGAAGCTGGACCGGCGCATTATCCCTTGTGTCTGTTGGATCTATCTTATGAATTTTATGGATCGAGGTAAGCCCAGCCCCAATTCAACTGACAAAAGACTCGTGTTGACCATATGGCGGTAGTTGGCATTGGCAATGCGCGTCTCTATGGTATGGAGGAAGAGCTCGGCTTGTCTAATGATCAATATCAACTGGCCGTGTCCATTCTCTTTGTCACATATTGTGTAAGTCCGAATATTGCGACCAATGAATGAAACAGAGAACTGACACTCATCCCAGTTATTTGAAACGCCTTCCAACTTGATCATCAAGAGGTTGCAGCCTGCCAGATACATCGCCGGCCTTGTTTTCTTCTGGGGGCTCGTCGCCATCTTCACCGGCTTCGTCAACAACCTTGCCTCACTTGTCGCCTGTCGTTTACTCTTGGGTTTCTTTGAAGCGGGACTCTTTCCTGGCATTATGCTCTATCTTACTCTGTTCTACCAGAAGCGACACATCTCGTTGCGCAATGCATACTTTTATTCCGTGTCCGCCATCTCGGGGGCGGTTGGAGGTCTCGTCGCCCTTGGCATCGGTGAACTAGACAACTGGGATGGATACAAGGAAGGTGCTGCGGGGTGGCGGGCTTGGCGATGGATCATTACTATAAATGGAATCCCCACCTTACTAACCGCATTCGTCATCCCTTTCATTCTTCCCAACGCGCCCGAGACAGCCAAGTTCTTAACCGAAGACGATCGCGGCGCTCTCATTAACCTTCGAAACGCTGAGGTTGGACAGACGGCTTCTGGCCAGGAATTTCATAAGGAAGACGTCATGGCTGGTGTCAAAGATTGGACTATCTGGGCCCTGTCAATTGCCCAGTACTGCAGCCACTCTGTCCTGTATAGCTTCAGTGTCTTCCTGCCCACCATCATCAACGAAATGGGTGGTTGGACTGCCAAACAGGTCCAGGGTCTCACGGTGCCTGTCTATGCCGTTGGATTTGCCGTATATCTTGTCTGCGCCAACATCAGCGACCGCACCCAACAGAGAGGCTTATTTTGTATTGGAGGTGGGTTGACCATGATCCTGGGCTATTGTCTCTTGATAGCCAACCAGAGTGTGGCCATGAGTTTTGCCGGCTGCTTTATTGTTGCCGCAGGACTTTGGACTGGCTCTGGGTCTGGAATGGCCTGGATCACTGTTAACCAGCCCCGGTATGGCAAGCGTGCGTTTGCCAGTGGCATATTCATCACCATCGGAAACTCGGCTGGTGTCGCGGCACCGTTCCTTTTCAGTGACCAGTATGCGCCCCAGTATCGTCCTGGATATGCCGCCACTATCGGTATGCTTGCCCTTGCCGTCATTATTCACACCATTGTCTACCTACACTTTAAGAGGTTGAACAAGAGAAAGTTGGAGGGTAAGGAAGACTGGAGAATGGAGGGTAAGACGGAAGAAGAGATTATGGAATTGGGCGAGCATAACCCTCGATACATGTATACTCTTTAGAGCTCTCAAATCCTGGTGTCTCAATATGTCAGACAACTAGATGAGGTGGATGTTGGGAATTGTCAGGTTTCAATGGACATGGTCGTATTTATTACATCAAAAAGGCTCAAATTTTTATTTTCTTTTATCATTTATATTAACTTGGCTTGACCATCCTGTTTAAAGCACTACCAAATATCGTTTATCAGACCGGCCCATCAATGCAAGAAATAAGCGTGCCCATTTATTTATGTCAATATTTGGTCAAAGCCACAGTTACCGTGCTCCAGACCTTGACCCCTTCACAAGTGAGGCAATAAATATAAGACTAATTAATCTAGCCCTAGTAAGGGTGTAGGTGGCCTACACTTTTGCCTGCAGCACAACGGTCTATTTTATGCGACAACAAGCCAATGAACCAGATCTCGCCGCCCCTAGCCTTCTTTTCTTCATACCAGTGATATCTCCGGCAATCATACACGACTCTAAATCCGACGTTCTCAACACTGTATTAGAACAAGGCCATGGTGACCTTTTATGCGCCCGGTTTCTCCTGACAAGCATCGGCTGAATTTTATGAGTCACTTAGGACGTCGCTGTGGATTGTTGTCCTGCTGACACTTGATGTCTTTTTACTCAGCATCAGTTTGGAGTACGGACTCATGATAAGTAAGATATAAGACCGTTGTAGCACTGTCCGACACACCACGTTGCGCGAGCATGCCTCCTTCGGAGCCCGGTGGCTCTGTCGAACAGGATCGGCCGGCAGACAAACCACGACCGTCTTCCCCGATGGAAATTCGATGATGTTTCAAATGCTATTAATATCATGCCGCCCCCGGCATGCAGTTTAGTGTACTTGTTACTCGTTTTGCCATCTACTATGCCTACTGTACTGGTGGACCATACGCTCACCCTGTACACCTCAAGGACGAAGTGTGTCGCAGAGGAAGAGACATATTTGTAGTTGTACTAAACTCCAGTTCCACTACGCTGGTGCGTTTCTGCCTCCATCCTTGATGCTGGGACACTGGCATAAATCCAAGCGGCTTAGTTTGAGTCTTATTTGGCAACCGTTACATCTATTGTGCAAGTCAGGACCGAAGGCGTTGCTTTGAGCGATATTCTCGCGACAAGTTTGTCAACCTAGGATCAAGGGTAGCATCAACCAAGTTAATGGCATTTTGATTTCTTGTACCCATCACTGTTGTGCAGTGCTCATACCAATGGGGGGACCCGAGATTGATCTGTTTACAGCCAGATTCCTCGTCTCGAGTATGATTGCGAGTTAATATGATTGCTTTACGTCCCGATTTTAGGCAGATTGCATGTATTGCTGGCGATGTTGATGTGTTGATAGCAGGATAAAATAACCAAAATGGCGTTATTTCCCCCTTAAGAAGTTATAATAGTCGGTAATCTAGCATCTAAATCGAGGCTAACGATGACTGTCGGGATATTGGAATCCGTCTAGGCAACCTCTCTTCATCCATCGAGATACATTCCATCGCCGCCCTTAAAATCCAGCAAGTCTCACGATCATCGGCTCTAGCATCCTTGTTGCTTTGACTCACTTGTGGGCTTCTTCTATATCGTAGTCGTTCTCCAAATATAGCTTAGTTGTAATCTCTTAATATGGTTGTCTATAACCTATATATCTCATCCTATCTAATTCTTCACCTAGACTCTTCGTCTTCAGCAATCCAGTAAGCCTCCACTTCAGCAATGCATGTCCTTGCTGGAACCGTCACGGCAATTGGGAAACCACCGTAATCGGGATCATCATTCGGCATCATTAAAAACTCGCCGTGCCGCGTCTCATCGCCATTCAAGATTCTTAGCGTCTGCAGATTGCCTTGCTCATCCACCTCCTTTTCCTCGCCCCATAGTATTCCTGTGAATGTCGCCTCTTGACGAGTGCTCTTGAATCGCGCGTGGAAACCCCGGCCTACGAGGAGGAACTTTGCATTGCCGAGGTGAATCACCATCCCGCCACCGGGGCCGGGCTTGCCAAAGACAAAGCAACGTTCGATGATAACTTCAATGTCACCAAAGACATGCGTCCATCGTTCGGGAAGCTTGTCGCAGGGTTCTTCATCGAAAAAGAAGCCAAATCGGTCTTGAGGTGCAGCATTCAACAGGAAGGATTTGGTCTGATCAAGGAGCTTGAATTCGCGACCGACAACCTCAGCACCTGTATCGATTCCAAAAGGACTAGCACCGAGGGCGCCGTATGTAGCGTATGAAAGCCAGACTCGACGGGCTCCGTTCTCGTCTCGTCGCTGCTCGGGGATGAAGAGTGGGTTTCCTTGCTCGGTGTAGTTTCGGCACACGGTCTCGTAATCGTGAAAGTACAAGTCTGGTGCTAGAAAGTCGAGCGAAGGTGTGTTATACCTCCAGATATCCAGCACGTGAGGGCAAGGTCCTCCCGAAGGATAGACACCAGGTTCAGCACCGCCACCGACCACGATGGGAACATCTCTCAAGTCTAATTCTGACGCATCTTCAAAGTTGAGCCATGTGTTTGTGTAAAAGGGAATAGAGTACTCCTTCTTGCCAGCCGCGGCGACTCGTCCGACGAAGGAGGAAATGAGGTGTGCCATGAAGGCCTCGTTGGCAGCAGGGCCAGCACCAAAGACCGAGTCCCATGAGTGCGAACCGGATTTGGGGACGTTGGGAAATCGGTTCTTGAATTGTGAATGGGTTTCGACTTGGCCGAGATGCTCCAACAGCTGACTTGGAATCGGCTCAGCAAATGCCTTCTCAGCTCGGTGGGATCGATCGCGAGAGTCGCCTAGTACGCCAGTCTCATTCTGGACTTGGACCATGAGGACGGTATTGTGGTGTGAGTCGACGTCGGCTAGATGGCGCATAAGAGCGGCAAAAGCACGCGAATCAGCTTCGCAGGCTTCATCGCTCAGCGGAGTAATCATTTCCAATGTTCGCTTGACGCCGCCAGCTTCAAGAACCTGGACGCGAGGAAATCTTTTGAAGTCTCGCTTGACCCATCCTGGTGTGTATGTAGAGATGCCGTTCTTGAAAGTACCGAACCATAGTAGCACGAGGTGCATATCGTGTTCCCTGGCTCCTGTGAGTACTCGATCGAGTTCGCTAAAGTCGAAATGACCCTCGCGTGGCTCGATCATCTCCCATGTGACCGAACCAAGCAGGGTATTAACAGAATTTGCCTTCATCGCAGGCCAGACTTCACCCATGAATTTGGCAGAACTCAATGACGAATTGTGTAGCTCGCCAGGCAACATGAGGAAAGGCTTGCCCTTGACAATAAGTTGGGTCTGGCCACTAGGTGAACGATGAAGATGAGGCGGCGCATGGCGGGCTTGCGTTGGTGAGACTTCAATCGCAGTCATGATGGCTGAAGGTAATGTGTAAAAGAGGATAAGATAGGATGTAGTAGCCCAACTTCATCAAGGGAGCAAACAGCGGTTGAAATAGTTTGCTGTAATTGTAAAGTTGGGAAAGAATGGAGAGGGTCATATTGTCGATCATGCGTCGCTGGTCAAAGGAAGCTTGGCAACTCCAATGGTAAGAACAACATGACAAGGTCTCTCGGATCTTCTTCGCATTTTTACCTGACGCATGACAAGAAAGGCCGGCGAAATATCGCATCCATCTCATCTTGATGCCCGCCCGTTCTCGGCTGTTCTCCATCTCGGCATCCCTACTAGAGGCTTATTGGCATAGTACAGTACAGTAAATCTGCCAGCATTCACATGGCAGACTTAACTTGAAATAGATGCAATCATTATGAAACCCATGTTTAAAAATCCCCGGATAATCTGCTACCTTGTTTCCACTCTCAGCGGCGGACTGTCAAGCATACCAAGCCCCGGCCAACAGTCTAAATCGTCCAGCTTCCGCAGTAATTTCTCCAATTTATCCCTAGCCTCTTCTATTGCCACGGCGCTCACGCCGTTCCCCAGCTGCGTCTGTTCAAGATATGCAGCACCAATATCTCGAATTTTGGGGACCAAGCTACTGCCGTTGGCGTCGAAGACGGTCGGGGGTAAATGGTACAAGATTTCCAAAAGGTCATCTACGATTCTTTGATGCTCTTGAGCACTAATCTCTGTTAAGCCAAATATTTGAAGAATATTTGAGCGAATGTTAAGGCTTGTTATGAAGAGATTGGCGATTTGGACGCTGTGTCCTTTAGTGACATTAGCTGGACGGGATAAGCCACCACGCCATCGTAATTCGGGTGGAAGATCATCGAGAACACGTTCAACCTTGGTCAAATAACTCTTCATGGTGGTTGACGGATCAATACCCCGGGGAACCTGTTGCACTTGCTGCCAGATGAGAAACAAGTCGCTCAAGGAGTTGAGTCCGGGAATGTAGGATGTATTATCCCCATACCACGCGGGCTCCTGGCAATCGGGAGATTGAGGCTCCAGCTGATCATCTGATAAGGGAAGGGGCCTTGGAAAGTTCTCGATCCAATCCTGGCCGAGCAGACCCATCGAGAGTCTTCCGAAAATATCCGTACTGCTGTGGGTTGAGACTTGTCAGTGGTCCAGTCCCGCACTGCGATGGTCAAAGCACACAGCTGTCAATTTGACTTGTACTCACCATGCACCAGCAAAGAGTAACCAGATCAACCGCCTGAGAAGTTGTTGTTCAATCTCATCATGCTCATACAGGCGATAATACGCCAAGTACCGTGCCCCTGCAGCTGCTTCGCTGAGAGCGTGATAGGCACGCATGCTACTCAGACCAGATTTAGTCGTAGCGCCCATTGCCGTGCCTATGTTGTACATTGCAATGCACCAGTCGAGAGTGAATGAGCCTCGTGCAAAGCGGCTTCTGAGCAACCCGTGAGTGTCAAGGAATTCGACACAATAGTCCACTGTGACTGGCCTATAGTCTCCCCGGGGTAATGTCGCCTTAACGGCTGCACAGACACTGATGACGAGGCCGCAGAATACGGCATCGACATCGGCCGCTTCCTGGCGGAGACGTCGCATGAACCGACGACGGAGTAAGATCGGAGCTAGAGGGTGGATCACATTGAACCAGTCGTCAAGAAGACGCATGATGATAGGTTTTGGAGCAAAGAGAGAAAGCCAATGGCTGTTAGGTACTGAACTATTCTTTCCAGGCGTTGGGCCTTCGACGCTGTCCGAGAAATGAGGACTCTGCAGTGATGCTGTCGAGTGACAGGCCTCACTATTACTAGCCGGTGATGCCAGAACGTTGTCGGGAATGGGGATCGCCGGAGCAGTCAATACGACATTCCGGGCTTTCTGCGTGTGCCTACAAGTCTTGGTCAATAAGATTGTTTCTCTAGAGTGTAAAGGAACATTGACTTATTCGGCGGCCCACGTTTTCGCCTTGGCCGTTCATGGGTACACGCTATGCCGAGGAATGTGCAACCTCGACAGCGTTGACAATTAGGGTCGTAGGTGCACTGGACTCACATCATTAGCGTCTACGGGATCTGGAGAAGCGAAAACGTGCTCAGAGGTCAGCTCACGAACCCTGATCTTTCTCGATCGGCAGACATCGCAGGCTGTTTGGTTGCGGACACTCTTTTCTGTGTTAACATTGGAAGAACCGGCAGAAACAGGTAGAGAGGCATTGCCGCTTGTTTCAGCCATGAGTTCGGATTATGAACGGAAATACTGCGGAGAAAATACACGACAATTGTTGATCAGTAAGTGAGTTGTTTCATGAGAAGCATAATGTGCAAATTGAATCGGGTTTGACATGCCCCGAGGAGAATCTTCGGATCACCTCCTCTCTTTTGTACCTTGCAAGATGGACTGGCTCGCAGAAATATCGGATATACCTCACCCCCGGGAAACGGTACTAGCTGAGTCTATGCTAGTTGCCAACCAATTGCAATGTTGGTGAGAGTGGACTATCTCGCTCTCGGCTTAATGCTTTCAGCTAGTCTCCAAGAATCTGCTGTTGTGAGGGTCTCCTCGTGACTTGGAAACTATCGTTGCTTCCCCATGGGGAGCTGTGAGAAGCTAGATAGGTAAAGACGCACCAATAACCACCCATTACGTGATATCTCAGTCATGAGACCTGTGGTCTGGTTCTCGACTCGGGTATGAAGCTATTCTGTGGTTACTTTTTGCCTAGTCCATTGCGTCGATTACAGACCTATGCGCGGCACGAAGGTGAACATATAAGGTATCGACGTTGGAAGCGACAAACATCCGATTTCATCTTCACCAATTATTCTACAAGTCGAGTCCTACAATGTCTTCCAAAGAAACACAAGTCGACGGTGTCGAGGAGGATCATGTCCCCCAAGGTTCAACTCTGCCGTTCTGGAAACAGACTGAACTTCGAAAGTTGTACTTAATGATGGTCTTTCTATTCATGGGATCAACAACTCTGGGCTATGACTCGAGTTTGCTGAATGGCTTGCAAACGATGGATTCCTGGCAGGAATGTAAGGCCAACCAACTCGACTCAACTCTCTCCGTTTCGCTGACATTGGAACTCTAGTTTTTGACCACCCCGAGGGAAGTCGCCTCGGTATCTTTGGCGCCATGCCCGGTTTCGGTGGTCTTTTCGTTCTTCTCTTTGCCCCTTATGTTGCGGACGGACTCGGTCGAAAGAAAGGCACAGCAGTTGGTTGTGTCATTGTCGTCGTCGGAGCTTTGATGCAATGCTTCCCTCAGAAAGATAATTCATCAGGCCGAGACGCTCTATATCTCATCGGACGCTTCATCATGGGATGTGGCTCCAACATCTCAAACGCTACTTGCCCGCTGCTCATCACCGAGATTGCGCATCCGCGACATCGAGGAAGGATTACAACCGTATATAACACGCTTTGGTACTTGGGAAGCATCATTGCAGCTTGGACATGCTTTGGGACCCTGAGAAACCAGAGTGGTACCATTCAATGGGTTCTTCCCACCGGTTTGCAGTGTCTTATGCCTGGCATCCAGCTGTTGGCCATCTTTATGGTACCCGAAAGCCCCAGATGGCTGGTCAGCAAAGGTCGTGAAGAAGAGGCCCGACAGGTCCTTGTCAAGTATCACGGCAACGGAGACCAGGATGACGAGTTTGTTAGATGGGAGTATACCGAGATCGTTAATACTATCAGACTTGAACGCGAAACGTCCAACTCTGGATGGGCGGAGCTTGTGCGTACTCCAGGCAATCGAAAGCGATGCGGCTTGATCATTGCTACGGCCATTTTTTCTCAATGCAGTGGTAACGGTCTGGTGTCCTACTATGTAAGTACTTGGCATCACCCTTCCTGACCATGGCTTGAACTGACAACTTGACAGCTTGCAGCCATCTTGAAAACTATTGGCATCACAGAGTAAGTCTATAGATCCATGACGACCTTTGTGCCAATCTATTAACCCTCTTTAGCCCTATCACTCAAGCTTATATCAACGGCGGCTTGACAATCTGGTGCTGGCTCGTCTCCCTAATCTCCGCTTTCTTTGTGGACCGCCTGGGAAGAAGATTTCTGTTTCTTTTTGCCGGTGTAGGTATGCTCATCTCCTTCAGCATCTGGACCGCCTGTAGCGCAGTCTATGCCAAGACCGAGTCCTCATCGGCAGGTATCGCTGTCGTGGCCATGATCTTCCTATTCTACGGCGTTGCAGGTACTGCCTGGCCCGGCTTGACTGTTTCCTACACGGTTGAGATCCTACCCTACAACATCCGAGCCAAGGGTCTCACTCTTTGTTTCTGCTTCACTGCTCTCAGTGGCGTTTTCAACCAGTGGGTGAACCCACTCGGTCTTCAACAGCTCGAATGGAGGTTTTACTTTGTCTACATTGCCGTGTAAGTGATTATTGGGCGACGACATGATTGGAGCAGCAACTGATCAAATTCTACAGCTTGGTTATCGAGTGTCTTGTCATTTACTTTTTCTTCGTCGAAACCAGAGGCCCTACACTGGAAGAGATCGCCGTCTTGTTCGATGGGCAAGACTCCGCTGCTAGTATTGCCAAGGCTCAAGCGCAAGAGAAGAGTATTGCTGTGACCAAGGAGATTGAGCACGCATCATAAAATTAGCGACTGCAACCTTTTGGCCTGGATACGGTAGTGCATCATAGATCTACACATACGCAGTTCCAATAGCAGCACGTGCTTCGATTAAACAATAGGGAAACTGCTTGATCTGCCTCAATATCTATATTTATTTGCCCTATTAGATACCGGTATGCATGTTGATCTTGTAACTACCAACTTGTCTTGACCAAGATACTTTATTCATCATTTGACTGGTAAATCCCGTCAGGATTCGCCATTTACCTTTCTCTTATACGCATTCCAATCTTGTCTATACTTTTCAGTACGAGCACCATCATCTCTTCCCTCGTAGCGAATAAGCAGAAAGCCAAACCAAGCAGAATAGGGGAAAGTAAAAAGCATCTCACAACTTGCTGCACCATCCATTGTCACACCTCGTCTGTTAAGCATCTTGATAATGTCATCCCGAATTTCATGATACCAATTTATTTGGAGCATTTAATCCTACACCAGACAGTCTAATAGGACGATAAGGGAACGAAATAGTATACACCAGCGTCAATTCGTTCACAGGCGCCATCAGGAAACATGACACTACCGGATCTCCGGAGCGCAGAGCTGTCAACAATGCGGACCTTCCATTGCCGTTCCATAGATGAGCTATTAAATGGTGATGCAAGCCGTGCTTAATTCAGTCTCACCTCCCGCCGTAGGCCTCTCTAAGGCCACACATTATCCCTTCATTTTGGCTTTCTTACACGCAGCAACTGGATTTAAGGGATTAAATAAGGTATTTTTGAGAACAGAGACGTGGATGGATGAACCTAAAGGTGGTGATTAGGGCATAAAATACCATACCCATGGGTACCCATGGGTACCCAATAAAAATTTAGGTAGAAAATAGGTAGCGAAAAAAGCCCAATAGTAAAAAGGGATACCCATT
>JABFEV010001252.1:0-17426 GCA_013618395.1 Fusarium domesticum | reverse complement strand
ATGGTGTTGATGGTGGGAAAATGGATAGCCCGTTTCTGGGGGTGGCCCGTCAGTGGGTGCCCGACGTTAGTACTCCGTACGACGCACTCCAGATTCAGGTCAGGGGTTGTTCCACCCCTTATCCTGGTGGCCTTAGGCTTCAAGTGAGATGCTCCACTCTAAATCTCTATAAAAGTTCCTCATGCCTCGCACTCTTTCGACTTTTTTTTCTTTCTTCTTCACGTCGACAATACTTCAGTAAGCCTACCCCTACTAGCAGCACAACAATCACATTCGAGCACTCTCTAACCCCTTCAACAGGAGAATCATTTCTATAGTATTCGACCTTCTCTTGGTTCCCTAAAAGAGCCACAGATCCCACCCTGGTTGATGAATGCATATCCTCGACGCCCTAGAGTGAATACCTCGGTCCTCTCGCACTATCCGTAAGGATGGCGGTGGTTGCCTCGCGCAGCCACTGTATAGAGAGATGTTTTGACTTCAGTCGAAAACTCTTGATGATCTCGACCCTGACTGCGGTCTTGCCTTCGGGCGCGCGGTTTGGGTGGGTGTTGATGGACGTCTGACAGGCGTGTTTTTTTCTCTTTCTTTTTTTCGTTACTTCTGGGGCTTGCCCTGGTGGTGAGGAAGATGATGTCCTTGTTTTAAATCTTTCGTCATCGTATCGTAAATATGTTGTCACAGCAACAGACTCCCGACTTTTCGTTTTTGAACGTGGGAAACCCTTGTGACCCGATGTAATTCTGTAAATATCCAAAGGAGAATAGTCATTGAAAAGCATGTAGGGTGGACTGCATCAATTTAACATGCCAACATGTTTGATGTGTGACCATTCACTTCACATAATTACAGATCGTGGAATGATTGCATGACTACCTGTCTATCACCAAGATATTTCCATGAGTTACCAGCGGAAGAGATACTGTTGTGACGAGAGCCGAAACTCGTTTTAAGCCTTAACACAATAACAAATCCAATAGCATTGCATTTACAAATCACGTTATTCCACTGTCCCTCTTTCATCTCTTCTTAATGAAACCCCGGAACATTTTTTCAATCGGTAACGAAAGAGAGTGTCGAAGTATGCTTGTATAGGGTGAATGAAGCCAGAGGAAATCCTGGTGATGTATGTATGGTGGAATTATTGTACTTTTTGTTTCTTGTGCTCACTTACTGAAACACGGACGTGCTAAACCCACCTCACATAATATGTAAGCAGGTCAGCAATTTCTTTCTTCAGTCTATTGCGCAACAGTCGGCCACCTAACTGCACTAGAGCAAAACACTGCCGTTGTTGTTTTCTGCGAGTCCTGGTATAATATATGCGTGGCATTCACGGGCACTTGGCCAACCGACTGCATTCTCTCCATTCCTAGCAGCGTCGTAGCAAAGCCAATGGTCAGGCAACTTGAGCATTCTTTTGCCTCGGGAGGCCACTCAAGTTAGTTCCTGCTTCGGTAATTGTCTGCTTCTATCTTGAACTCGAAGGATGCTGTTATAGACCAAGCCCGGATTTGGAGGTTGGGTCCCGCTTGGTGAGAATTTGTGCTTGCGGCGCGGCGTGTCAAGTTGACTTCATTTGTTGAGATGCATGACGGAGGCATCCAAACAATATGAGGAGTGTCCAAGTCTCCCGTGAGTTGTCATTTTAACCAAGTTGGCAGGTAATAGTTGACCATGTGGGTTAAAGTCGATCTTCGCGTAAAGCAAACGTCGGCCACTTATTTCATGACAGAAGCCTCTTCAGCGGCAGCTTCTGCAGCCTCGGCCTGCGCTTGTAGTGCGGGTGCATGTTCAGTAGGAATTCGGACAAGCGTTTGTGGGAGCGGTCCAGTTGGGTCTTCTGCTTCGGTAGGGACTGTTGCAGTTTTGGCAAGTTTTGCTGTTCGTCACGCATTAGTTATGGAATATAACAGGCTGCTGTTGAGGTGCCAGAGCACATACAAGAAGCCATGTTAATGGCGCGTAGCACGTTATGCCAGTTTCCAAGAACCGCCGCGATCGCTATTTGTCATTAGTTGAGATGTCTCAGATGCTTTTGCGTTCTGCTACCTTCAGTCCCGTCTGACAACGTCGACAGCTTCTGCTCCAAAGCTTCCATTTGCGTCGCGACAGCTGCACTCAGATCTCGAAGCTGCCTGAGGTTTTCCAGCTCTGCCTTCTTCTCTTCAATGCGCGCCAACAGCGCAGGCGACTGGCCGGCTGACGAAGCAGAAGCGCTGGGCGCGCGCATATGAGAGGAGAGTGATCTCGCAGGATACGACATCGTGATGGGTCAAGGTGATAGTAAAGTCTAGAGTAATTCACGCCATAGAGCTCAAGAGGCCAAAATGGTTGAAGTTGTCGCGTTTCTGATAGTGGGGTTCCAACCGTGGGGTTAACTGTTGACCGGCAACGGGAGGGTCCATGCAGGTTTTTGGAGCTACGACGAAATAGGACTGTAGTAAATAATGACACAGCCAAGCGAGAACTTCCCCATTCGCAGACCGACACTTGACGAACCCTTCTTGTCATCTAACCAGCATACTCTGGACTGTTGATTAACTCCACAGAAAAACCCCAAGACCGACGTACCAGTATACTTGCATTATGAGCTATGGCTAGATTGAATGAACCCCCAGTGTCTACAGACAGCCTCGAAACACGTATGTTTTTTCGTTCCCAGCCACTCGTTTCTTGATTGATCTGAGCTCACCATGACCATGGAAACAGTTCGCAAGAAGCTCCTACGACAGAACCGAGATCTCGCCAAGTCTAACAATGTGCGAGCGCTTCGAATCCGTGAACTCGAGAACGATTGTGCTATAATGCTCTCCGAGAACCTCGAACTTCGCGGCCGTATTCTAGAGCTAGAGAAGGAGGTCGAGGATAACGACTCTCGAAGAATAGCTGATCATGCTCTTGCAATCAAGGTCAAGTTGGAGTCCCAACTCACAGAATGGGGAACTCTTCTTGCTGGCCTTGGGCTTGAGCCGCCTATTAAGCGACACTCGCCACGGATTAGAAAGACGAATAGGCAGAGATTGAGCTTCAGTTCTGCCCGCCCTAGTCCGTCCCAAAGACGCCTTCGCGATATGGCACGAGAGATCGAGGAGCTTGGTCATATCTCGGAGACCAAATCTTACCCCAGGATGACGATGAAGTGAGCCGCTAACGATCATGTCCATCCACGTTCTGTACTGACAATATCATAGCCCTGAGCAAATCCTAGCCCTGCGGTCAGAAGCCGACGCCACCGACTCTGCCGAATCTCCAGAACTTGGCCCTCCCCCGATTTCGAAGTTCATTGACGAGGATCCTGTTAAAGTCGATTCACCAAGCCGGCCACGTTCAGTACCAACACAAGAGAGCCCTAAGGTGAAAGTGACACCCCCCGAAACACTCTCGTCGCCACAAACATGTAAGATTGTCCAGAGATTACCTTCGCCTGAGAAGAAGAAGACGAGTGAGACGACGAAACTACCGGAAACACAACCAGAAGAGACCAAACAACCAGCACCCAAACCTGAACAACCTCCCACCACCGAAGCCTCTGTACCTCGGCCCGCCAAGGTCGGGTCGAAACGGAAGCTTGCCACCAGAGAGGACATGACATCAAACCAGCCACAGCGATCAAACAACGAGAACGAGCCACCCCGAGCCCTCGCCGGCAAGCAGTTGATCCGTGAAAAGGCTGGCGGTAGGACGTTGAAGGAGCTTAGCAGCATGAGGAAAGATGCTCGCGAAAGAGTTCATGCCGTGGCGAGTAGCAGGAAGCCTTTATCAGCAAAAAGCACCAACGATGACATGACCTCTCCCAAGAAGACTTCCAAAACACCGGCTATCGATGAAGTTGCCGCCGCAAAGGCAGACCTTGAAAAGCCCAAGTCACTCCCGGAACGTCCGAAGCCAAAGCCGAAGGTCCAGATCCCAGTATGTGTTGACGCGGTTCTCGAGCCTGTATCTGCCGCGCCGGCAATAACTGAACTCCCATGTGCACTGGGAACACCCCTACAAGCGGCCGCCCTCCTATCCCCAGGCTCTGCCGATACGATGACTCCAGTAGATGCTACCCGTGGTGGAACACCTCCGCCTGCCGGTATCGACGCCTCCCGAGAGGCATCAAGACCGAGCAGACGCAACAGGACAGCAGTCAGTTACGCTGAACCAAGCCTAAGGGACAAGATGCGCCGCCCTACCAAAGAGCTTTACGATGCAGTTGCAGGCGAAGGCAGATATGCACGACGATCAAGCGTTGCCGAACAGCTTCCTCCCAACGCGACTCAAGTGAAGTGCGAGTCTGGGGCCGGCGAATCTTGGAGAAACCTGCCACTTCTCAAGAAGGGTGCGGCGGAGCATGATCCCGATAGCATTCCCGCAAGCCCTCTGGCTGGGAAGGGATCATCACCAGCGGAACAAGAAATGGGACAAGGTGTGAAGAGCGAGGAGCAAGTCCCTGACTCTTCAGCTCTGAGCGAGGTTGACTTGTACGAGTTCCCGACCGCCTCACCCAAAGCCGACAAGCTAGATGCGGCGGTGGAAGCCAAGAAGCAGACAAGTGGACGAAGAGCGTCTAGGCGGATATCTTCTGTCGTGCACAACGAAGAGAATATCACGACCAAGGAACGCAGCTCGTCAAGACGGAGGAGTATGATGCTGTAATGATGATGCATTTAAACTGCCGCGATTTCAGAGAGCATTGGGCGTTTTGTTTTTAAGGGAGTCTGTTGCCTGTCAGCGCTGATACCTGCTTCGAAGGAAGATTCCAATACAGACTGGTTCATGCCCGAGATACCTCTAAACCAAGCGAAGGAAAGTCATTTTCTTGTTTTTTTGTTCATTCTTTGTATTTACAGCTGCTGTTTCCACTTTTGGACACATGCACTTAATCGGAAATATTTACTGTCGCTCAAGTGAAGCCCATCATGCGTCTTTTTGTATAGGAGTGGCCCCTGTCTTTGAAGGACTCAGTGGCCCCCTTCAAATGATGATGGGTATATAATTCATGCTGATGAATGTGCGTTGCTAAAAATGCCCTTGTCATGGAGTCGTCCGACTCTCAGGATGTTGCTCCTGAGGGTTCGACTGGCTTGGTATATGTCACCTTCTCAACCGCCACGCTCTCGTTGCCCTTGTCGTCCTTTCGTAATTGGTACACGTATAGAGTGAGGGAAATGCCCTGGACCTGTTTTACACTGTCAGCATTCAAGTAGTCACACGGAACATCAACAGAAAGCACATACATCCATCAAGCAGAAACTGGGGGTTGGCTCCTCTCCATCTTGACTCCAGCTACCAGCCAACGCGCCAGTCGCACTTCCAGGGTTCACGAAGAACTTGTCCATATACTCGAACGCATCGAAACGATGTGTGCCGCCCCAGCATAAAACGTCGACGTCTAGCTTGTTGGCCTCTGCCAGAAGAAGATCTGGCTCGTTGGAGACTAGAGTGAAGCCCTCGAGGAAACCAATGCGAATGCCGCCGTGAGTGACGACCTGCGTTAGGGGCAGGGATGTAGCCTCGACATCATATCGACCCTTGACAATCTTGAGATCGGGCGCGACAGATCGCAGATATTCGTACGTATGCTTATCGGTTAAGTTTCCGAGGCAGAGTGTTTGTCCGATCTTGCCGGGAGAGAGGAGCTTCTTGAACTAGATGTGGTATTAGCTATGCCATGAGCGGCAATGAAGTGGATTTACACGTACCTTGGCGGGGATGTCGAGCGCTCTGTCGGGGATATGAAGATCCCCTATAACAAGAATGAGAAAAGCCATGATTTCTCTCTGTGACCGCGAGAGATACAAGGCTATTTGGGGACGTTTCGCGATTTGCAAGACGAGGAGGCGCGAGCTTGCCCAGCCCCCTTGAGCTCTCCGAGGCTGGAGGGGCAGCCCCAAGAGACAGATACGTAGGCGTTCGGATACAGCGATTAGGAAGCCAGGGCCTCATTGCCATAACGGGGAGATGACATAGTGTGGCTGAGCCAGGTTTCCATCAGCCACATAGCACCAACATTCGCTCCGTCGGTCTTATCGGGCGGCGGGGTGCGATAAGCAATTTTCGCTGTAAAATTTTGGGATTTTTACACAAAAGTTCTGGGGCGGGCTCTGCTTTCACCGAACAATCCTCTAAGTGGTCGCGGATCGAACAAACTCGACAAAAATGACGACCCCTTCTCTGGCTGAAAAGCTGGACAAGATCAAGTCCCCTGGCTTGCAAAGTCAGAAAAGGGTACGAGAAAAGGCCACCTTTGTTAGGTTTAACTGGAATAATGTCGCAGAGACTAATACAGACCTGTATAGACCGTCGTCGTCCTCCAAGCCGTCGAATCAACTCTGAAGGACCAGAACGAAGAGCCCACGCCTACCGGATACTTTGCTGCTCTTCTGGCTCTCCTTCAGCAAGCGAACGCAAATGATACTGTGAACCCGGATTTGGCGACACCAGTCGTCTACCTTCTCGATACTATTACGCCTCATGCCCCGCAACCTCTTTTACGATCCAAGTTCACCCAGATCCTCACCCTGCTTGCCCCCGTTCTTTTGCTGCAGGACGCAGAGCCCCTGCTGCTGCGATCATCCATCGGATGTCTTGAGTCGCTTCTTCTGGCGCAGGACTCTGCGTCATGGGAGCTCTCTGTCAGCCAGATCGGACCACGAAGGGCTGTTGCGGGACTGCTAAACATGTCTCTGGACCCCCGGCCCAAGGTGCGAAAGAGGTCACAGGAGGCACTGAAGACGGTCCTTCGCAACCCTCCCCCAAGTCCCTCCCTGGATCATCCCGCCGCCGACATGTGCGCCCAGACTGCCACTAAGAACTTGGAGGATCTCGCTGGCAAGATTGCGCAGCTGCGCAAGGGAAAGAAATCGGACACCAGCCATGATCCCGCCATGATCCACGCCCTGCAGCTCGTCAAGACTGTCGCTTCTGCAAGCGGTGGCTGGCCCAGTAAGAAGATTGAGTCCTTGTGCGAGTTGCTCCTGGGTATCGCCAAGACCGGAAACGAGTACATGACGATGGCTTCCTTTGAGATTTTCGAAATGATCTTCGAGAGCATGACGGATGAGCTCTCGTCCGCCAAATTGCCCAGACTTATGGAAATCATTTCCGAGCTCCGACCCGCTGCGAACGACACTCAGCTTATCCCCCCCTGGCTTGCGATTATCTCAAGAGGCTACGATGTTTCGGCGCAGGTCGAGCCCGATGAGACCTTCCAGAACCTCCCTCAACTGTTCGAGATGGTTGCGCAATTCCTTGAGTCGCCTTCTGACAACATCCGAATCTCCGCATCCGAATGTCTCGTTTCCTTCATGGCCAACTGCGTTCCCCGACAAGTCATTCTCGAGCCCTCAATTTATGACGAAAAGATCCTGGAAAAGGTTGCCAAGCTGGCCGAGTCATTGTTGACTGTTCAGTACCAGGCTGCCTGGCTCCAGACCTTCAATGTCCTGGGGGCTATGTTTGATGCTCTGCGATGGAGATCGTACCCCATGATGATAAACATCACCAAGACCATTGGTGAGATTCGAGAGAACGGTTCGTTCCGCAACAAGAACGATGCCGATGAGGTTATTGGCAAGGCTATCCGAGCGATGGGTCCCGAGGCCGTGCTCTCTGTCCTCCCCTTGAACCTCGCAAAGCCTGTCAAGGGACAGCCTGGACGAGCCTGGCTCTTCCCTATCCTGCGCGACTATGTCAGCAACACCAACCTGGCCCACTTCAAGACCGAGATGGTCCCTCTTAGTGAGCTCATGTTCCAGAAGGTATTGGATCACGGAGAGGCTGAGAAGACTATGGAGTTGAAGATCTACGAGACTGTCGTACAGCAGATCTGGTCCATTCTTCCCGGATACTGTGACCTACCTCTCGATCTTGTTGAGGCTTTCGATCAGAGCTTTGCGGAGATCCTGGCCAACCTGCTTTATAAGCAAGTCGACCTTCGACTGGATATTTGCAGATCGCTCAAGGCCGCTATCGAGTCGAACCAGGCCATTGCAAGCATCGACGATGAAGAAGAGGATCTTGTCCTGCAAAGCAGAGTGAGCCGTGCAGATGCCAAGAAGAACCTCGAGTATTTGTCCCAATACGCGGGGAACATGCTTGCTGTCCTCTTCAACGTCTACACTCAGACTCTACCCCAGACCCGTGGTCCCATTCTGCAGACCATCAACACCTTCCTCAGCATCACACCTAACCAAGAGCTTATGGACACATTTGACCGTGTTAGTAAGATGCTCGCGGCTGAGTTGCAGACTACACCAAACCCCGACCAAAAGGCCAAGACTCAGAAGCCCAAGGACCACATGCCTTCAACGGCACAGACTCTGATGGATCTCGTCATCACCATGTCCGTCTACCTCCCCCGAGACAGCTTCGGTGCTCTTTTCGAGATTGCTGCTGCCATTATCAACAAGCAGGACGAGCCCCAGCTGCAGAAGAAGGCGTACAAGCTCATTCCTCGTCTCGCCACTTCTGATATCGGCAAGGCCGCGCTGCAAGAGAGGAGTGCAGATCTTCAAACTCTCATTACTTCCAGCACCAACAAGGTGTCTGTTCCTGCCCGCCGTGAGCGACTTGCTGCCATTTCCGCACTGCTCCCCTTCATCCCCGAAACTTCTCTTCACTTCATCCCCTCCGTTCTCAGTGAGGTTGTCATCTGCTGCAAGGAGAACAATGAGCGAGCCCGTGAGACCGCTTATGACCTTCTTGTCCAGATGGGACATCGCATGGCTGCGGCCAACGGCACTCCCATCGACAACAGCAAGGTTCCTCACATGGCCGATGACGCTCCCGCTGGTACTGCCAACATCGAAGAATACATCACCATGGTCAGCGCTGGTCTAGCAGGTAGCACTCCTCACATGATCTCCGCATCCATCACCGCCATCAGCCGACTGTTCTACGAGTTCCGAAGCGGTCTTAGTCAGCAGACGCTTGCCGATCTGGTCGAAACCATGGATCTCTTCCTTACATCCAACAACAGAGAGATCGTTAAGAGCTGTCTGGGCTTCGTCAAGGTCTGCGTCATCGGCCTGCCCGTCGAGCTCATGCTTCCCCGTCTTTCCACACTCGTGCCCAACTTGATTGTATGGAGCCATGAGCACAAGGGCCACTTCAAGGCAAAGGTCAAGCACATCCTGGAACGCATGGTCCGCCGTTTCGGCTACGACGATGTCCACAAGAACTGCCCCGAGGCCGACAGGAAGTTGATCGTTAACATCCGCAAGACTAAGGAGCGTACCAAGAAGAAGAAGGATGCCGCCAAGGCTGCCCAAGACAGCGAGGAAAGTGATGACGAGGAGGAGGAGCAGGGCAAGAGCCAGTTCGAGAACGCTTATGACCAGGCTCTCTACAGCAGCGACTCGGACGACTCTGATGATGATGATGACGAAGCCGGTCCCAAGCCTAAGAAAAATCAAAAGGGTGGCAAGACTTATATTGTCGAAGATGAAGATGAGCCCCTCGATCTTCTCGACAAAAAGGCCCTCGCCAACATCTCCTCCACCAAACCTATGAAGGCCCGCAAGCCCACCCGCTCCAAAGCTAAGGTCGATCTTGACGGCAAGCTCATTCTCGGCAAGGACAGTGACGACGAAGCCATGGACGTTGACGAGCCCAACCCCGAAGGCTCAGGCGTGGGAGCCTACGTCGCCGCCCTCAAGGGCAAAGATGTCGCCAAGCGCGGCCGCGGCGGCAAGCTCAAGTTCTCCAACCGCCGGTCAAAGGACGATGAGGATGACGAGGATGTCACCATGGACAGGAACGATGCGATGGCCATCAAGAACAAGCTCAGCCCCGGCCGTGACAGGGGCGGCCGTGGAAGTTTCCGTGGCCGAGGCGGCAGAGGCGGTGATGGTTTCCGCGGCGGTCGTGGAGGCGGCGATGGCTTCCGTGGAGGTCGTGGAGGTCGTGGAGGTGGTGATGGTTTTCGCGGTGGTCGTGGCGGTCGTGGTGGCCAGAGTGGAAGAGGTGGTATTTCTTCTGGGCGTAGAGGGTTGGGTGTCGATAAGCGACATGGGCCGTCAGCGTCCGGCATCGGCAAGGGCAGGAGAGGACGCAACTAGATGCCGCAGTTATACCCTTTCAGATCATCCGGTTCGGGCATTCATTTTCTAGAGTCAGTTCTTACGTCCCGGCGAGTTTTTAGATCAAAAAGTCAATAGTTTATAGGTTAAAATTAGATCTCTCATGAAATGTGGTATTTATGTGTCAATAGTGAGTGACTTTTGGGTGCATGAAGGGTGCAAGTCAACATATTAGTGTCCGATATTTACTAACATATTCTATACACTGTCCCTTTATAAACAAACCAAGTCCTCCTGCGGGTATCATTCCAATATACATCCATTTACTCCGAAATCATGCAGAAATGGCGATGCTTGCAGGGTATTTTCTCCTTTATGTGCACTCTTATAGAACATGGGCACGGGATAGGATATTTATATTCGCCGTGACAATAAAACCTTGATAGTATCGATTTGCCAGCATTGTGTAGATCGCCGTGCATAAGGTCTGTGGCATGTCGTGAGTCTTGGGACTGAATTTCATTACTCAATGACAACAACATTATTCGGCTGGCGACGTCGTATAGATTGATTTCTCTGGCGGTCATCGAAAATAGGGGGTTCTTGTGGATGAGATTCAAATGAAGGTCGAGAGGTGAAGGCTCGGCCGTCAGTTCGACTATATGCATGTTAGTACTGTGAGCGTCAAATACTCTGGATATTCATACATCATTCGAGGTGGTTGATGGTTGGTGGCCGAGTGATCAGCTGGTGCCAAAGGAGGTTCAAAACTTGGCCGGCACTGGTATTCAGGCTCTCCCATCAGATATTGACCGGTGTCAGCTCTGTGCATTCCGTAAACAGTCCCGGGACCGGCAGTAGCTGAAGCCGGCCTGATTTCTTGGGGACCGGAGCGAGTACTTGGGATAGTTTCTACCCCGGCCCCATGGTTCTCTTGCAAGATGTGCGATCCCTCTTGCCAGGAAACAATATGATGACGTCCCGAATCTCTGGGAGCTTCATGCAAGGGACGTCGGTACTGCAGAAGATCTGGCTCTCGAGGAACAGCTTGCGGTCTAATCTGACCTACTGGAACCCGTTCATAAAAACCGCCACGATCCTCCATAACAGTTGGGGCCAAATGATCCAAAGGTCTTGGGGACTCTTGAAATCGTCTTGTAGCAAGACTGATGGGCCGAGCATCCGGCGGCACTGGGAATCGTGCAAAAGACTGGTAGGCAGAGGAATCTGCTACCGGATGTCCATCACGATGGAGCATGTCCGGTCTTCGCCGAAGTTCAAGCTGCTCGTAGTCATTGTGGTGAGGCCTACCACCATGGACAAGAGGACTGCCCGGTACTAGTCTGGTTGCTGGAGCGAATCCATCTCTAACATGAACTCCTCGTGATGGCGATAGCACGGTGGGAGAATACTGTACAGCAAAGGAACTTGGAATTTCCTCGACATAGATTTGTCTCCTGGGTGGCACGGAACGAACGAACGAGGGCTTCATAGCCTCTGAGGATGTTGCTTCAATGGATGGAACAAGCATATCGCGGAAATGATCGGCAACCAGGGGTACCGGGTGTGTGACACCGGGAACGGGAGATCTTACCTGATCACGAGCTCCTGCTCGTGAAGGCGGAGATAGAGGCCGATGGGTGTGGTGGGCAGCTTGTCTACTCTGTGGTTGATGAAACCTCCCAACAAAGCCATTCTCGTTGGGTGGAGGTCCTGCTCTCTCCGAAACGATCCTAAGTTGAGAAGAGGCAGGGAACTCATCATCCAGGAGTCTAACAGATCTATCGGGGCGAGTCTCGATGGGGTCGTTGAGCGTCTGGCCAGGAGAGGGGGGAGCTGCCAGGCCTTGCCCTCGACGGGAACGTTGAATGGCTTCTTGCCATGCATTATATCGTTTGAAGCCTCTTTGTTCCTTTTTTTCAGTCGAGTTCTTACGCTTTGCTCTTGTGGTACTATCCTTGGGTTTGCCTGGGGCTGGAAGTCCAGTCCGGGGTTGGATCGAGATGAGAGGAAGTCTACCAGGGCCGGAAGCAGCTTGACTGGGTACATTGGGGGCAGTTCGACTGGAGACGGTCGGTCTTGGAGGTTGAATCTCTTCTACTGAGTTGTCGGTGTCATCGTCATACTCGCCATCCTCGGAATCAGAGATGACTACGATCTCCTGCAAGATCTCGTCAAGTTGATCCCGGCCAGTCTCTTCATCGCCACGCCACTTGACGAGAGTATCGAGACACAATGCCTCGACGACCTTGCGGGCATTCTGCCATGTTGTTTCTCTTAGTAGACTATCGTATCTGGTGTGGGTATGGCGAATATGGGCGAGAACTGCAAGCTGAACTCGCCTGGCGAGTGTAATGTCTTCTGAAAGTCCTACTGGCTTCTCGCCTTTATAATTGGATCCCTAAAAACATCAATAAGTGCCATAAGGGAGCATAACTGAAGTGCACAAACCCTTTGGAAGGCATGCTCAATGATCATCTGGCGGTCTGTATTGGGCACCCTAGGAAATAAGTCGCGAATAGCAGCGTCCACTTGTAAGTTATATTCTTCCTGGGTTTTCGGGATGGGCTCGGGCGACCCAGCAGACATGAGCATGCTTGTGCCTGATGGCGGTCCAAGGTTGGATTGCGCTTCCTCGACAATCGTTTCTCGTATATGATGTCCAATCCGGTGGACTTGATGAGCAAGATTGTCTGTAATATCTTTGGCGTTCTGGGTGACTAGCGTTAGTAGGGCTGAGGTAGTGTCATCTACATCTAGACTTGCGTACCGAGACAATGAAGATCATGGCGTCCTTCTCTCGAGACAGCTCCTTGCATGCTGTGGTTAGTAGAGGGTTGCCATTGGGAACAAACTCGAAGCCTGGCGGAGGGGTCTTGTCTGTCGTAATCTAGAAGTAGTGAGTTACTCGGTATCTATGGTGCCCAACAATCGCTTTATACCTTGAATTCGAGCTTCTTCTTCTTGTTCTTGTTCTCCACGAACTCGAAGTACGAATGATGTTTGAGTCTAGGAAGGTCTGGTTTGGCCACAAAGCCTTCGGGCACAGGCGCTGTGGGATCGTACTGCGATCTTTGTCCTCGCTTGTGTCTCTCCTTTGGGCCGCCCGTCACAGCGGCGGGCAGCTTTCGCTTTTCTCTTCCCATTGCAGAGATGATGGTTAGCTTATCATGGCTTGTCTTGCCCAAGAAATATCACAGGTGTGATTGAAACACGAAGCAAGCAGTCAAACAACGCAACAGCGGTTGGGGAAAAAAAAGCCTTCCGAGGTCAAGGACTTCAAGAAGGAGCTGCTTGGAAAGCCTGGTCGCACGAGGCAACTGCCAGTTGATGAACCAAAAACAGTGGAAGAGCCTCGGCTGGTCCAACGCTTCCACAAGTCGCCAAAGAGAATACACAATCTTTAGATCGCGATGAGGCAAGTTACAAACGAAAATACGCGTTTCGCAGTGAGTACTCAAGCCAGGCGACGATAAATATCGTATACTGGAGGGCACGTTGGGCGCGCTTGCAGTTGGGCAAACACGGCTGGCAAGGATTTAAGGTGCCGAAAACGTTCGTGCAGATGCAAGTAGACGAATCCCTGCCTGGACAGTCAAAGACTAAATCAGGCTGATAAAGAAAAGGGATAAGGCTGAGAGGGAGTTGCATCACGTGCCTTGTCATGATAGGCATGTAAGGTCACGTGATGTCCATCCATTCAGATACTCTCATATAGAAGCTTCAAGATGTTAGTCAACTCTCATCAAAACTTGCATCAAGTAATAACTTACTAGTATGTAACAAACATTTCGAGGCTGTCTCAATCTTACATAGCCTACCTCAGTAGTCAAAGCAACTAGATGAATGTGGAATAAATCCATAGATCAACCGAAAGTAAGGTATCAGGAGCGTGTAAAGGTTGACCCATGCAATTTACAAGTCCATTTTTAGATATCAAATCAGCAAAACTTGACCTGCCTGCCTTTCAAGGAGGCTGGTCGCGAATTGAACAAGGCGCAGTATAGTTATTTAACATTTCGGAGAGTCTAAGGCCGCCCTGTCGAGATTACGAATGGTCAATTTTGAGGCAGTTCTGGTGGAGATTGATTCGTGACAAGCTTCCTGGAGAAGCCGAAGAAGAGGGCCCTGGTCGGGTTGTTTTGCAGCATACTAGACCATTTCTCGATCAATCACTTTTTGTAACTACGGCAGGGCAATGCTAGGTGGATCCGTGTTTGAGAATCAAGGGGTTCGATGGCATCGGTCCTCACTTGTGTGGTAGAAACATAGAAGAAAAGAAGGGGGTTTCAAACACTTGTCTCGAATCGGGATATACTAGACGGGATGTGGGAAGAATATTGACGGAATGTGGAAGAGCAATAAAGGAATGTGGGAAAGAGATGTCAAAAGAGCTAGGCGACGCTGAAGTTGCCATCACAGACCGTTCATAAATTCTGTGATGATAGTCATCGTCAGGGGCGTTGGAGTCGCTACGGGGTGGGTTGAACAAGGGAGACTGTTCTATTTTAAGAGACCGTGAACATCAAACCTGACAAAGCGGCAATAGTTTGTTTTGGTGGCAAAAATCGGGAGACGAAAGAGGGAAGTGATCGGTGGTATAGAATCGCAGAGTCGGCAGTGTTTCAACTGATCCAATCATGCTTCATATCGATGAGGGGGATACGAGACAACAAAAGTAGGTCGTTGAATGCTTATTGATGAGCCGAGAAAGCAACCTTGATCGCAGTAATCAACTGATCCAACCTGTGGTGGCACAACGGTTGTTGACGGATAGAATGGATGGAAGGGAGAGGCAATGATGAAGCCAGTGGTGGATCACTGTACGGGGTGAGAGTGAATGAAATTAGCGGCCGGTGGCAGTGCAGTTAACAAAATGAAAGAAAGTTGGCGCAGTCCTCCAGCTAGATAAGAATTTGCCCGCTAATGTTGCGCTTTGGTCCAGAACTGGCTCAACCAGACTCCTTGTGAAGGATGTAACCGTGAATGTGGAATGAGGGTGATAGTCGGAGTAAGAAAGAAAGAAAAGAGCCCTTCTGTCCTGTTGCGATGCAATGTTTATGCAAGTGGATCAATCAAGGTGAGAACTCTCATTGAAGGAGTGCAAGAGGTGAGCGAAACATGACGTTATTTTGATCTTGTTTCATAGTGCCACCCATGTAGAGAAAAGATAAGTCGGCCCTACTTCATATCCATCCTCGACTGCTAATGTTAGAAAAGTAAACAAAACCTGCAGTCAAGACGTTGGGAACAACCTCTTTTTTTTCTTTTTCTTTTTCTTTTTCTTTTTCTTTTTTGACAGTTTAATCAAGAACCAGTAGAATTGAAATTTCGGCCTGCTCGATCTTGATCAGTGTAAATACCAAACATGATCACCCACCGCTTGTTACAACAGACGCTACTCATCAAATCACATTCCATCCCTTGGATGAGAAAGCATAAAGATGCCGTGTTACCGTAAGAGCAACCGCCAGCATTGGTGCTTATGGTAGGCAACTTATTGCTGCATGTTCACGACATTTTGACCCATCATGAATGGTTTCTCTTGTCTTCCCAATCATGTTCCGATATGTACGCAAGTCCTCCTTGTAAACCTGCATCAAGAGCGGGGGAAATATTTACCGATATGATGCTCAAAGACAAAAGATCGCGACATGGCGCTTAGGCAACTGAATAATCAACCTGAGGCTTGACTCATTTGAGCTCAAGCCACGAGGCATCGACGAGGATATTCGTAAGCTTTCTGATGTAGAGAGATGTTGGCTGGGCGGTGGACTGTCCCAACTTCACAAAGCGAACGCTGCAACAGAACGACTTTTACTACGTAACGGACAAACTGACACCAAAACCTAATAAAACACCCTGCTGCCATCAGCCATCACAGCCGCGTTGGCGCTGGGCTTTGGCCTAAACGGGCTGTTGAGCGTCGTCATCCTCAGGCCGCAGGCTTCCAATGCCTTGGTCCTTTTGGGGATTCTTTTAATGCAGAGCCATTCTTTGCCCTGTAAATTTCTTCGGTTTCGCATTCTCATCTGGTGAGAGACTGCTTGACAGCCCAAGATTCGCTGGAAATCCTGTTGGAATGAGGAGAGGGTGGGAGCCAGAAGCTTTAGAGCCACACCTTGGCGCACATTGGCGGGAGCTTGGGCTGGAAAGATGGTTCTGTGATTGGCTTATGGTGGTCTTCTCGCCCGTCCTCCGCTTTTCGCTTCTTGTCTTTGCTCATCCTGAACTCGCTTGGCTTGCACCACCTTGACCACCCCTCGAAAAGAGCTTACGCGTCCTCTCGCTCCATTTCTCGGACCCACGGCCTCTTTCCCTGTCAGCCCGGACAACGACCCTTGATAACCCCCTCGACATGGATGTCAGGGTGACACGTATGAAGATCCGATCCAGAACGCTGAGCTATGTTTTCAGGGGCTTCATATTCCGATTGCAAGGGATTTGACTCTGATTCCAAGCGTCGTTTACTCCTTTCCAGTGGATCTTCACTGTTTGCTCCAGTGGCCCTCCTGACACTCTGGAACCATCGGTGTTAGTGTCCCCCGACAGGTACGTATCTTCTTACTCCCAAGGCACCCATCTGCCCATTCCATTCATAGAACACAGCGGCCCCAGTTCCCGATTTTCTGCCTGGCTCCCTCTCTTTCCATTTCCAGCTTCCAACATCGAAACTCACTTCTCACAAGCAACTTTTCTCCAACCATCAACAATACCATCCCGCATCAAGCGATAACTCACTGATATCTATTTCGCTCGTTACTGATCAATTTCAAAGACGACGACCTCTCCGATATTTCCATAGTCGCTTCCGACCTCTCTTTCCGCTACCATCCGGCATCCGCCTCTCAACAATCCACCCAACGTCATAATGTCGGCTTCGGCCCAGAATAACGTCGATATCGACGCCCTGCTCGATCTCACTGAGTACGACAACGTCTCTAGCTATCAGTCACCATCTTCGCTCTCACCGGCCGCATCATCAAAGCCTACCTTCCAGAGTCCTATTTCGGCGGCTGTCCACACGCCTGCGATGGCAACCACTGTCCAGACGCTGAGCGGCCCCAGTCACAACTACGACATGTACCGACAACAGACGGGCTTTGTGCCCGGAGCCATCGCCAATACCATGGCGGTCAACCAGACAAACAACACCGGCTATCAGGACTTTGGCAATCTCGAGTTTGGCTCCACTTTCAGTCCCGAGAACGAGCTGTTCGACTTCAACACCTCTCCTTCTCAGGGTACTCTTGGCGCTTCGGACATTGAAATGGAGTTTGAGTCTGCCGATCCTCAGCAGTTCTTCACTATCAACCCCAGCAATATCGAGCAGTAGTCGATGACCCTTCCCTCCCCGCCCGTTCTGCCCACCCAGACCAACAGTGTCGGCCGCCTCTGGCCTGGTGCTCACTCCCAGGC